>CANNZV010003426.1:0-63705 GCA_947561585.1 Caprella mutica
ACGCAGGTAAATTACGGCCCACTCGCTAACTGCGGCCTCTAACAACTGAAACATTATAACTGCAAAACACACGTCAAAGCCGTAATTAATAAGTTATAGCATGCACTGTGCTTCTTTTGATAGCTATGCAACATTTTAATGTAATTTCAATTCAGAATAAATTAGACTCTCTTGAGAGGGCCGCAATTAAAATTATAGGGCCGCAATTTACCTGCGTGACCCTATCAAAAGAACTGCTATGCATGTAGACTTGTAGAGGCTAAAGTTAATTAGTATTTAGTATGCCGCAATTTACGATACGTATCTAAAAGCTGAGCGGCGCACCACAGTACGGCGCTTCAGATTACGGAGCACCCCTGTACGTTCTAATAGATAAGTAATTTGGATGAAGATTAATGATATGTAGAGTTAATTTGATAGGTAATTGTTGTATCAAATTTATGACTGATAGTACATGAATCCAATGTTTATACTGAACAGTTTAATTCATTGATTGAGATGTTTAATTTGAAATAGAAAATAAAATTATACTATAGAAAACTGTAATAATTTTAATTTTATGGGGTAACTGTTGTAAACTTTCAGTCTTAGGTCTAAATAAAAACATATTAGTTAGCCATCAGGTAGATTTATCAGGGGGCGTGCCGCCCCCCCGAACCCCCCTGCCAGGTCATTAAACAATCATGAAGTGTGCAGAACAACAAACTAGCGGATACAACAAACTGCATAACAGTCATTAAATAAGACAATTAATAAAAAGTACAGTGGTGCGCTGTAATGTGGTGCAACGCTCAGCTTTTAGATACTGTTGCAATTTACCCACTTTACCTTAAGTAAGATTTTAGAATTCCAATGTTTCAATTTTCAATGGTAGACTTAAGACGAATAGACTCAAAAAATACTTGATAAATTCTATATACCTATAATAATTTAAGCATTATCATATAAACAGTTTATTTTATAACTTGGCTTATATTATAATGATTTAACTACCATTATATATGCAGTATATTTACGATATAACTACGAATATATGTATATCGGGGAGCGTGCCGCCCCCAAACCCCCCTGCCAGGTCTTTAAACAATCATGAAGTGTGCAGTACAACAAACTAGCGGATACAACAAGCTACATAACTATACTTTATATTAAAAAATGTAAGTTGTTAGTAATTAACGATTATTTTCATACCAATGCCGATAATACACAGTGAAATATTTTCAATTAATTGAAAATCGAATCGGTAATAAGAAAATAGATACTGCTTAGAGAAACTAATTGCACTACCTATAGATATCTTAAACTAAGCGTTTGTCTAAAAATTGGTATTGATTATAAATTTCTTTAAATGGCTCCTCCTACCATGTAAATTGTCAAAATATCTAATATCTGTGCCGGACCTAAAATACACTAATACCCGAATTGATTATTTCTTAATATTTAGGTAAGTTTTCTTAACTTTTATATTCAATCAGGTTCGTAGCCAACCTTGTTTTGAACTTTTGTGGGTTGTTTATTTTTAATATGTGGACTTCATAGAGCTATTTGATTTTCTGACTGCTTCTTCGAAGTCCTTTAAGTTTTTATTTTTACTTTTACTATTATAACTCCCGGTAAATTTGTCTTTAGGTCCGTCTCAAATTTTCGATACTTTGACATTCTATATTTTTCAATAGAGCCATTTTCAATGTTTTCAGGAATACCATTCGTTGTGGAAATTCTTAGTTTTACAGATATAGCGCAATTAAGTTTCAGGTTGGTTAGGAGGTCTGGAAAGGTAAATTTGAAGTTTATTTTAGATATAGCATCAGAAATAAGTATATCGGGGGGCGTGCCGCCCGCCGAACCCCATGCCAGGTCTTTGAACAATCATGAACTGTGCAGTACAGAAAACTAGCAGATACAACAAACTACATTGACTATATCATATCACAACGATTTTAGTGAAAATATACAAAAGGCGGAAATTTTAAATTTAGATCAAATGGCTTATGTTATTCCTCTCGGAAATTAAATTTAATTACGCTATTTCTGGAAAACGAAGTATTTCCAGAACAAATGGTATTCATAAAAAACGTCTTACAATGCCTCATTTGACCTATGTAAATTGTCGAAATATCGAAAATCCCAGGTCGTAGTTTGGATCATGGAATATCTTTTATAATTATTTTTAACGCTATTTGCAGTTTTAGAGGATAGCGCTAGTGTTATGCTCTCCAACTACGAGGTCTTAGTATTTTGAGTTTGGTAGGTTCGTAGACTTCATTTACTATCACCTCTTCATTTTCCTCTTCCTTCTGTGAGTGCAACCACCGGTGCTTGTTTCCCTATTCGAAACATTCCTTGGTATGTGACTGAATTCATGGAGTAGCTTTCCTGTATCCATGAGCACTGTCATCGACGATGGTTAGTGACTTTGTCCATGAAGCAACTTTCCTTTCTGACTGCTTCTGTCTGACCCTTGTACTTAATTTCCTTTTGACGTCAGCGATAAGGCCTTTGCTTCCGAAGCAGACGTCAAACCGTTATTACATTATACGGCATTTTACAAACGTCACCCTAGGTATGATTGTAGAATTCCAATGTTTTAATTTTCAAAAGTTCACTTTTGAGAGACTCAATAAAGACTTTATAGATCACGTCATCATTTCACAATTTTTTTCAGAGATTTATTATAATAATTTAATCAATATCTCTTAAAACAGACTCAGAATTGAGAACCGTTGATTTCGCTTTCCACGCTCTCAATGGTAAGTAACTTTAGCTTAATGCCAAACCTTATTTAAAATCTACCTGCTGATTTAGATGGTAACGGTATGGTTATGCTCTTCGACAATGAGGTCTTAGATATTTGATAGGTAGGCACCTTTACAATCAGTCTATCACCTCTTTATTTTCCTCTTCCTTCAGCGAGTGCATTCACCGGTGCTTGTATCTGTTCATAAATTTTTTCATTAAGTCACTTTATTCACATGGTAGCTTTTTCACATCCATGAGCATCGTCACCAACTGGTTGTAAATGTCATTGTTCATGTTGCCACTTTATTATCCCAATTATTTTATTTTATTTGACGTTGACCAGTGTCAGACGATAAACTCACCTAAAATTAATTAATATCTGTTTACGACTCAAGATTATTGTAGGTATACTATAAAATTAATATACTAATAGATTTAATGCGCTACAAGTGCATTGAATGAGAGTGACTATATCATGTAAAATGATCAACCATGGTATCATGATTGATGGTTAGGTATATGCGACTTGGTTCATGAGGCCACTATCTTGTTTCATACCTTCTAATATTTTTTATTTAATCATTTAGCAGTGTAGGCTGGTTCAACAGAGTACTAAATTAAAATTAACTGTTTTCAGGCTAATCAATGTTAGGTCAACATTTTCATTTTTTAAGTTAGTAAACGCATCTGATATTAATTCTCATGATTTTGTTGTAGATTGACGATTGGATATCAAACTTTTAGATGTCTACTCCAGGTGAACTTGCGCCCCAGGTACCACTAACAAAAATATCTATGTTAGGGGTATCTCCCCCTAGTGGATCAGTGTCAGAGGTATCTCCCTTTGTTGGATCTGCGTCCCAGGTGCCTCCCCTTGTTGGATCTGCGTCCCAGGTGCCTCCCCTTGTTGGATCTGCGTCCCAGGTGCCTCCCCTTGTTGGATCTGCGTCCCAGATGCCTCCCCTTGTTGGATCTGCGTCCCAGATGCCTCCCCTTGTTGGATCTGCGTCCCAGGTGCCTCCCCTTGTTGGGTCTGCGTCCCAGGTGCCTCTCCTTGTTGTATCTGCGCCCCAAGTTTCTCACCCTGGTGGATATGCAACCCAGATGCATGGTGAAACCTCCCTGATAGCTGAATTTGACCCAAAACAAGATGTCATGCAGGTAAATATTTAAATCAAGAAATAATTTATACATAATATAGTTATGCAATATTTTATTTTTAATGTCTGGAAATATGTCTCGGTTTAATCCAAATATTTCTGTTGAATTAAAATTCAATTACATTTTCTCTAATAGTAATAGCTTTAACAATTAATATTCATTTGAAAATGATATATATATATTAAATTTCCCAATAATTTCAGGTTCAAGACGTGAGGGATGAATTGCAATCAAGAAATGTAAATGTTGATTTACTAAACAATCTCCCGACACCTCTTGATGGCAGAGGCTGCATGGCACTCGGTTACTCGCTCTCATCTAGAATAGGCTACAGTGAACTCATAAAGATATTTGCCTCACAGGTGAAAGAAGCTGAGGACATTTTCTCTAATCAAATTATGAAGGCAAAAGAGCATTTTATCAGGAATGTGACAGAGTGCAAGAAAATGGACGGTATCATGAGAGACATGTCCAATGAAAAAAGTTTCAGCAAACAGGATACGAATGAAACAACCCTAATACTAAGGCAAAAGGATGGTACCAAAAAAATAGATTGTCCTTATCATAACTGTAATGTAAAAACCTTCCGGTTAAGAAGACATCTAAAAACTATTCATTCAGAGTTAACAATTGACGACATGAATTATTTAGTTAAAATGTCTCTTGCAATGGCAACCAATGCATCGCCTAGTCAGAAAGATTGCAGTGTATCCCCAGTTACAACACCTACTACTGACATTAAAGGTGACAGAAGAACGAACCTTGTGTCTCGCAGGTATAACTGGAAGAGATGTTCAATTTGCCAGACATTGCAATCTAACATGACAACTCACTTGAATTCAACTCATAAAATATTTAAAGAAAACAATGAGACTGACTACAATTCTTATATAAAAAATTCAGAAGTAATTCCTAGATGCTACCTAAAAAAAGTAAATGGCCGGATGATTATGATGGAAGGGGAAGAATTAGAAAAAGTTGAGAACGAGAAGAAGGACCGTATAAACGAACAACTGAACTTAAATATAAACCTGAAAAATATTAGAGATAGAAGAGAAGAAGCATTCTTGAAGAAGAATCTGGCTACGAATGACGACGAAAAAGCACTTTACGTGCAACAGTGGAAAGAAACAGACTCTGAATATAAGTCCCTACGCTATAAAGACAACCGAACATACTCAGAAAAAATGCTTATTTGGAAAAAGTATTTTTTAAAGCACCTAACTAGTCGCCAATACATTAATCCTAATCGGCTCTGCAACTCTGTATTGAATATACTTCTCAACTACGAAGAGAAAAGTCAGACATCATTGAAGAGTGAGGACTTGTTCGACACGAAAAAGATTAGAGATATTTTATCTCACTTCACGACATCGACAAGTTCAACGGCAACTAGTAAACAGAAGTATCTGGGTACCTTCAAACTCTTCGTAAAGTTTATTTATCTTGATGTGGACAGTCCTGAAGCAACTGACTAGATGCCGTGTGACGAACTACTATCCAGAAATTTTCGCCTGAAACAGATCCAGCAAGAAATTAATAATTTCAACTCTATTCTCTCCAAAAGTGAAGGATCTGACCTGGTAGTAACAAGAGAGAAAGCGAAAAACAAACTGGTTGGAAAAGACGATATGGATGATTTGCTACTTCGAATCAGTGACGGGAAGAGAAATAAAAGATATGGAAGAAAAATTAACGCTAAGGGATAAATTAATTGTAGTGGCTATATTAAGGTTGTCACGGAGATCAAAAGAATTGATCTGCATGAAGCTCGATGAAGTAGAAAAGGCAGATTTGAAGAAAGTATCTAATGTACAGTATAGAATAATTAGTGTTCATGAGCATAAGAATACAAAGAAGGGAGTTCCTGCAACTGTTGCATATACAGAAACTGAGTTCCAAGTTCTATTATATTACATAAAAACTATTCGCAAATCATTAATTAGTGACCATGATACTCCTTACGTATTCACCCATCAATTAACTCAGTCTCGAACTCAACCAGAACTGTCGTATGTAAGTCTCTTCAACATCTTGAAAAAGTTCAAGACTAAATCAGGCAAGACTATCAGCTCCAGATCCATCAGAGGCTCCACTGTCACGGATTCACGAAGAAAGGACATCACAGAAGAGAAAAAGAGGGATTTAGCAATATCAATGGGTCACACGATGAACGTTCAGGAGAGGAATTATAATTTCGAAGGAACATGTGAGGCCAGTCTGAGAGTTCTTGCAAATTCCGTTGAGCCTCAGCCTTCAACCTCCAACTGTAAACCAGGTACAGAATCTAACATCGAAAATCTACGGGACTCATTAGATATTGCCTTTTCTGATACGGACTCCCTTCCAGTAAACAATTCGGCTTCATTCGTCAATGATGTCTCCAATTCATTTTTAATGGATGCTGATAAATCTATGAAAACGTCAACACCTAGCAAGAAGAGGAGAAGCATTTCTAATGATGAAACTATCATAAATCTTAGAAGCAAGAAAGTAAAACATACTTTGGATGGTAATTATCTTGCTGCAATGTTGAGGGATGCCATCAGAGCTGTAAATGGAACCGATGCAACTTTTAGAACATCAAAAGGAAATCTTACCATCAAACCTATTAAGCACTTGCTCTCGTCCAATCTGCTATCAAATTTCACAATGGCTGAAATCAAGAAATATTTGGTCATCGTGCTCAAAGGATAAAATTAAAAAGATCTCTTTAATATTCACAATTTTGTAATCATTTAGTATTGTGTTGCGCATTCATAATCATGCTCCTGATGAGCTATCATGGGCTACCATATGTTGGGTTATGGTGTCTCACTTTCATTTCTTTTTTACTTTTTGTAACTAAATATAGTAGATACATTATATTTATACGGAAGCAGTCTGTGCTAATTTATTGTAAATCTTAATCTCTGATATAAATTAAAAGGAATTCTTTTGAACCAAACTGTATTTTTTTAATCCATTCAACAATGATCATTTACCATTGAGATAAATTTTTTAGTCTGACAAATTGGTTATATTTTAGCCTAGAGATTTAAAGATCCTTGGATTTGAACAAACTAAACATCCAGCACTGGTAAATTGCTTCGAATAAAGTGTACGAGATCTTTATTCTGATGATTCTTAAGTAGACAAATTATTATTCTTGCTTTGAGAATTTTATTGCCTAAATTGACAATCTGCCAAATGAAAATGAGAGAGTACGGCTAGTCTTGTGCTGCCAACTAAAGTATTTAGCAAGTCCGGGTACTGTGAATTAAATTATTTAGTATGGTGATTCTCTTTTATATAACATGTTGGGGTCCGGTTTATGCACATAAAAATTCTTGTTTAGCCTGACAAGTTCTTCAAAATTGATTGATCAAAATTTACCATTGGCAATTTCGAGAGCTTCAATTTTAGGACGTTCTAAAATTATGAAGAAAAACCTTCCTATTAAACTGCTAGAACTCCGAAATTTAAAAACGTCACAATGTATTGAATTTCGCTCAAATTTGTTGCATAAATTGAAAATCAATTCTTTCTAATAAGGAATTAATAGACCTTTAACTTTCAGTTCTCAATTTTTCCAATATGGAATTCATGATTTAAGTAAACTGCATGATTCACCAGTAAAACCTTTAGCTCTAAAACTTTAAGTTGAAGTGTTTTCCAACTCTGCAGAATTTCAAATATTTACGGTATTATACTCTATATTGACAGAATAGTTTAATCTTCAAAATCAATAGAGGCCATGAGACTATTTTGGCTATGAGACTAGTTTATTCCATAAAACCAACTGCAATTGTTCACTGTTCCAATAGATAATGTTCATAATGGATATGCAAATTCAATGGATTTAAATTTATAAATAAATTAAGCCTCCACGTCTTTTAGGGAATGAGAAAACGTAACAGACTGCAGACATATATTGTTCTTCTGTAAGACTAATCTTCATTCCTACAGACATGAATTTTTTGAATTTCCAAAATAAAAAATTATTTTTGGAATACAAGTTTTATGTAACTATGTGTACTGAATTTCTGGTTGAACTAGTTGTTGCCCTAGTGCAACAACGTATTCAACAGTCTTCAACTCTTCGTCAATTCTCCGAGTCAGAGAAGAATGTACCAAGTAATATAACATAGCTAATAGGGTAAAGTAGGTAAATTGCGACACATAGTAAACTGGCCTACTAAAAAAAAATTATGAACAGTCTTGAACACTAGCAGGAGATTATCGAAATTCCCCTGTTAATTATCTGAATCAGAGAAAACTTTACATTGCACACCCATTTGGGAAGAGACTGAGGCATTAGCAATTAGCATATAACTAGTAAGTTAACTGGCTTATTAAAAATCTTCCAGCAAATTTTTAAAGAAGTACTAAACTTAGATATGCAGTGGTAAAATATATCTAGTGTTATATACAGTCTGTACTGCTAAAACTTAATATTGCTACTAGAGACTAATGTTCAAGTATTACAGTAGTTACACGATATGTCTAGTGTACCTTAGATGAAGCCAGTACAAGCTCTGGTCACAAATTCCCGGCTAAAATAGTTAACCAGTTGCCCTAGCTTCAAATTCATAGGGACTGTCTACAAACATATGAGGTTGTCGAAATTCCCTCTCGAATTGTTTTCATAATGTGAATTTATATGGAAAGAGACTCAATATGCATATATAATATAGCTAGTTAGTAGTCACCATGAATTAGACGAAATATTTAAAGAGAGTTAAAAACTATACACAATATAGCGTAGCGTATATTTGATATTTCCAGTGTAAGCACGGTTTTGAAATACCTGCTATGAACTAACTAACTAGATTTACCCTAGTCTCAAATTCATAGGGTTTGTCTTCGATCCAAGCAGGGGGTTATCGAAATTCCCCTGTCTGTATATCTCTGAATCAGAGGAAATTTCACAATGTGAAATTATTTGGTAAGAGACTATAGGCATATTGCCTATAACTAGTTAATGGTTAACTGGATTATTATAAATTGTATCCATAAATTCATTGAGCTTCTTAAATGGATTACATAACACTAGTGGTAATAGCAATATCTATCTTTATGTAGCTACCAATAAGCTAGATAGGGTAAAGCAAGTAAATTGCTGTACACTAACTGCGTTCTCTAACCAGAGAAATATCATAGCTTCAAAACAATAATAAAATCTAGAAGGCATTCAGCTACTTCAGATATCTATGCAAATTTCTATAAAATTTCAGAACAAAATGTTTTATTAAAGTTCTTGCTAAGATTGCAATTGGGCCGCAATTTACCTGTGTGACCCTAGAACAATGATTACAAACAAATATGTTTCTAGTCACCAGAAATGGTAGATAAGATATCCTACATGATGATGTTTAAATAATTACTCTGTAATTAGTAAAATTACTCAGGGTTAAAACTAAATTCAACGAAAATTTTGGCCAAATGTCAGCTACCGGAAATTACACAATAGGGCTAATTGCACTAAAACAGATCTAAATTAATCAAAGAATAAGCTCAATTGAATAGCCTAATTACTCAAATTACGTTCTTGTACAGAGCTAGGGAGATAGATCTCATGTTTAGCTACATGAAGTATTTTTAAAATTAGATACCGTTTAATTAGTGGGTTAGGCAAGCATATATGTAAGCATTACAGACTGTTCCGGCATACGGAATCCTGATGTATTAGTCTGTGAATAGCCGAAGTATTCAAGACTGCTCTAAATATCACTTGATTTTGCATCATAGTATAAACTTTTGTCGAAAGTTTTAATATTTGTAGAGCTAAAAAACAGGCATGCGAAGTCCTGATGTATTAGTCTGTGAATAGCCGAAGTATTCAAGACTGCTTTAAATATAAATTTATTTTCAAAATATATTTGTCGAAAGTTTTAAGATTCGTAGAGCTCAAAAACAGGCATACGAAGTCCTGATGTATTAGTCTGTGAATAGCCGAAGTATTCAAGACTGCTTTAAATATAAATTTATTTTCAAAATATATTTGTCGAAAGTTTTAAGATTCGTAGAGCTCAAAAACAGGCATACGAAGTCCTGATGTATTAGTCTGTGAATAGCCGAAGTATTCAAGACTGCTCTAAATTATATAACAGAGCATAAATACCAGCCCTCCACTTTAGTTAGGATAACGGTTTAACTTTACAGACTATGAGAAAAGCCAGTATTAAAGAACAAACTATCTCCCTAGTTTAAACTAGCATTTGTCTACCTACAAATCGTGGTAGGTCAAATACGAAAACAAAATTATATATATAAATAAATCGAAGATTACCTAAAATAAAAAAAACTTACGAATCTAGGATAACAAGAATATTTTAGTCTTAAGAAAAACTAAATATAAGCACCAATAGCACTAGACAGCCGCACACCATAAGATCACACACTTAACTCACAGATCATTGAATATAGAAGATATCCCACTACAGTATTTTCAATTTTCTAGCGACACTTGGCATCGGAGGAGTGCGTAACGTGACGTATCCTTGGAGTTGTCTACGATTGATATATTATTTTGTTTTAATTATTCAAAAAACGACAAAAAGAGAATACTATTGAATTTAAAAATACTATTTAAAATCAAAACATTTAGTTATGATATTAAACTGATAATAAAATTATACATTTATAAGCAATATAATTATTACTGTTCTGTACATGTTTTGTACGTGTGTGTGTGTGTTCAGTACGAATTTGAAGCGTTGGTTTATTTCTGATGCAATATCATGAGCGGAGGGTGTGCGCTGTATATTCTGCCTAATTCAATAATTTTCTTATCTTTCATCAAAATAATCTGGTGAAAAATAAGCAATGCGTGAAAATGTTCATTTTTCTTTTGTACCAATACATCTAAAGATGGGTACAAGTTGTTTTTATTCAGAAAATATGATAACAATCTGTGGCTAAAGGCTTGCACAATGGCGTTTGCTCGAAATATTTCAGTTTCGACTTCGATTCTTGTTTTCTATTCTATAATAAATATACATTAAAATATATACGATTTTAATTACCCTATTTTCCTGAAAATTAAAATTTCCATATCTGCTTATAGTAAGTAAAAGAAAATGTAGCTATGACCGTAATGTATATACTTATTCCCGTTTGTACATACGTTTGTAATGTTTGACGTCACGTTACGCCTCTCTCTGATTGGCTGATACGCTCTCACTTAAATAATTATTTGGCCACTAGCGTCCACGTAGGAGTGGGACATCTTCTATATTCAATGATCTGTGCTTAACTGATGTTTTGAGCTTGCCGCGCACACCATTATGATGACCATATCTCCTGTATACTGTTATGACGTCACACCAAGGAAGAAGAACTCCGACGGATAATTATAAGCGGAATAATTTCTCTCTGGTAGAAGCTAGGCTACTTAATATATAAATTGTTTGAAAATAAGGAAAACATTAGAAAGAATTTATGTAGCTATTTGAGCGCAGTCTTACAATTAGTTAGACTCATTAGCCTGCTAATATATTTCAATTAAGAGAAGCTTTCAATAATAGGATATAAGTAAAACACTTCAAATGTTAAAAAATTTTTATTAAAGTTATACAGACACAAATAAGTTATCAATAAACAATGCATATTGCGCTTTTAATGCACCTTTTCAATCAACAAAAAGAAATATGGTTACCTATACACTATACAATACTAATTATTACTTCGTATCGGCAATATCGGCATAAAACGAGATATGATTAAAACTTCTATTTATTACCAAAAAAGGTCTGTAAAATCACGACAGTAAATTAGAATCATTAATTAAGTAAAGAGCATAAAGAATTATGTAATATCAAAAAGCTTATAAAATCTCGGTAACATGCAGATTCAAGGTACTTGTAGTTCAGATGCGTATAACGTAGTTCAGATGGGTATATACCGTAGTTCAGATGGGTATATACCGTAGTTCAGATGGGTATATACCGTAGTTCAGATGGGTATATACCGTAGTTCAGATGGGTATATACCGTAGTTCAGATGGGTATATACCGTAGTTCAGATGGGTATATACCGTAGTTCAGATGGGTATATACCGTAGTTCAGATGGGTATACCGTTGTTCAGATGGGTATACCGTTGTTCATATGGGTATACCGTTGTTCAGATGGGTATACCGTTGTTCAGATGGGTATACCGTTGTTCAGAGTACCGTATTTCAGAGTACCATAGTTTAGAGTACCGAAGTTCATTTAGAGTTAAAATCATATTAGTAAATTCTACCATTCACAGATCTAATTAGCTAGGTAGCAATAGTTACCCAAAAAATAACAAATATTAAAATCTATTACACTGTCTACACACAACAAATTAGTTAATCACTCGATAAATATTACGTTCATTAATTGGTGTAGTTCAATTATTTATCCCTTGGAAAGTCCTAGCAATAGTTCACGTAAAAACTATTATCTAATAGATCTCAATAGAGAAAAACTACGCACTTTACAAAATATCACAAAACTAGCCATGAAAGTTTTTTTTTTTTGTTCAAAAAGACAATATTTTTCCATTAAAAACAAGAAGGATAAAATCTGTTGGAAATTCCTCCATAACTACAAGTGAGGGGTTGAGTTCTTTGAAGGTGTGGACCTGACCCTCTAAAATTTCTCTTATGCGGCTGAGAGGATGCTGAAGGCATTCCCTCTCTGAATAGCGAGAGCCATTTGCTATTTGAACAATGCAGTCTCCCTTGGATCGTTCGTTGTCTCAACAAGGCGTCTAGTCGTCTACCTATGGACTCCATGATTGAGGAGGTGGTGCTGACGTACGCTCCTGTGGTCTCTATAGCAATTGGCTCAAATATGTATGCATCTCCAAGGGCGGAGTATTTCTGACGCTTACGGTTCTCCGCTGCCCCGGCAGTTGATCCGGCTTCAACTACGGTATCATTGAGGTGTGTCTCGGCAAATGTGTCGACACACGTGCCGTGTCGACACAGCCTTTTATATCGCTCTTCACTGGAGTATCTTTGTCTTCGAATGGCCACTCTGATTTAGCATAAATCTTGGGGATAGTTGCAGAAGATCTTTAGATCTTCTACTATCTTAACTGAAATGTTAGTGGAATTGCAATCCATAGTAGTTAGGTTGAGAGTAGTTTCAGTTCCAGTCATTTCTAGTTCGGTTAGCAATTTCTCATCCATATAACATGCTGTTGCGAAGGTATCCATAGCCATATAGGTCAGAATTGTACCTTTAGAATGTTTCTTTTTAATTCTTACTGGAACACATGGGCAAATATTTTTTTTAGTTTCGTCAGTATTTGCCGCGCTCAAAGCCTGAGCTTTAGAAGGTTCAAATGAATTTTTATCTCCAAAGTTTCGCGATAAAGTTTCGTTTTTATGAAGAGAGGTCGGATGAAACTTATTGCACAGGTTACATATAATGCGATTGTTGCACTCTTTAGATCTGTGTTCGGTAGTCTGCAAACACCCGAAACAAATATTCGTAGATCTAATGAAAGCCTCTCTTTCGCTTAAGCTTTTCTTCATAAAGAAATAACAGCTATCTAGCTTATGGTTATTCTTACCACAGCATAAACAATCGACCTTAACTACCTTAGAGTTTTCAGCAGAGTTGGTGTTCATAGCCCTTCTATAAGATTTTATCTTTTCTTCTCTAACATTAGATAAATTTCTATCGGGATCTTTAATATCTCCGAAGAGAGGTACTCTTAATGATTCTGCCTGAGTCTGTACAAAGTCTACAAATAATTTAAAGGTTACTGGTTCACCTCTACATTCTGTGTTAGAAACCTTCTGTCTAAATTGCTTTCTAAGATCGTACGGTAGTTTCATGACTAAGTTTTAATTTCTTTACGACTGTTTAACTGATTTAAGTGAGGTACGTTTGACATCATATTTAGGCAGCTAATCAAATTCAGTGAAAATTTGTCTAATTCTTTTGCATTCTCTGATTTAATGACGGGCCAACTTTCAAGCTTATCTAGGAAAGATTGTGCGAGAATGATATCATTTCCATATCTCTTATCTAGCATGTATCTTGCGTCCTTGTAACTTTTTCTAAGATCATCAGACAAACAGCTAGTAACTAGTTCCTTAGCATAACCTTTAGTGAATCTTTGTAAATAATAAAATTTATCACAGTAGTTTGTACATACCTGATCAATGATCCGGTCGAATGCAAGAATAAAGGATTTGTAGCTAGCCACGTCTTCGCCATCAAAAGTATCTGGTTCATTGTGAGGAAGCTTCAATATCGCTTGGAGATTAGTTGGAGTGATAGATTGGTTTTCGTAGGGTATACTGGACTTTACGATAGGGATATTTCTTAGGGCAGAAGATACCTTGCTTCTATTACTATTAGAGTTTAGTACTTCGTTTGTGATGCGATCCAGTTCTTCCTGTTTTAATTTAGTTTCCGCACTCTGTTGTTCTCTTTTAAGCTTTAGTTTCTGTTGTTCGTATTTCATTTGAGCCTCGATCATTTTTTTCTTCATGGAGAAATTCTTGTTCATCTCTTTTCTTCTTTACTTCTAATTTAATTTTTCTTTCGAGTATTTCTTGTTTGGAAGAGGCAGCAGATTCAGCTCTCGATTTTACTTGGGATACATTATCTTCAGGGTTTATAATAGTATTAATTGACAACCAGTTTGATGCTTCAGTCTTTAAGTCATTAGCAGTCTTCAAGTGCGTATTATACCACGCTGAAAGTTTATCGATGTCAGTTCGAGGTAGCAGAGGTTTATTAAGTTCTTCTTCGCAATGATCAATGAATGAAGAAATCTTAGATTCTAGCTCGTGAAGTAGTTTGGTTATCTGTTCTGCGTTATGTAACTTATTTTCGGTTAATAGAGGTCTGATTTCGTTGCTCTTTCGTGTTAGTGCTATTAATCTACCGGTAGGGAAGTTAACTGCCAGTTGCTCGTTTTCATTAGTGGTCTCTTAGTCATTAGCGGAAATCTCTTCCATAGTGCCAGACGTTTGAGGTTTCGTTGGAGTTCTTTGCATAGACATTTGAACAGTAGTGCTATTTTAGGTACTGTAATCTAGCCGCCCGACTTTGGTTGGCGTTAGAGAATTTTTAGTTAGTGAAAGGCGTTTGTTCATATAAAGGTGACACGTCATTTAATTTCCCTTTTTTAAGAGGTACAACATGGTGGAGATGGTGATCATGAAGATGATGATGGTACCTGAAGGGTACCGAAAAAATAAGCAAAATTAATACTAGTACAACAACAACAGCTATCCTATATACATATTAATTTAAAGAAAAATAATTACAAAATCTTTACGCCAACAAACTAAAATTCATAGTTTACAAAATTAAATATTTATTAACAATAGAAGGATTGTTAATACGCTGAACTTGTATCTTTACTTAATCTTTCAATTTCTATAATTTGATAATCATTTAATCAGACATAATCTTTTTAATCTTGTACACTGTACATTAGAAGGAAATGCTATTTAAATTTATGGTCATTTTATTCTCGCTAGGAGCTCGAATATAATTATAAACGAATAGCTTTGATGTAAGTCGCTAATATAACTTGTAACTTCAGAACATAACTTTATAACTTGTAACCCAGAGCTATAACTTGTAACTCAGAATATAACTTTATAATTTGTACTTTTCCCATGACATGTGAAAGGATACTTTTCAAGTTAACAGCAGTTAACTATAAAAACTGTTCTAGAATACCATTAATATTCTAAAGACCGGTGAGAAAATTCGAGCTGAGTATAAAACGAGCGGTGCGCTTAAATAAACTCAATCATCCAAGCTGCAACACAAACCTCGAGCTGAGCATGGATACGCCAAATTAAGTGAAGGTACTAGTGTCAAAGTACTAACAGCGACAAAAATACATCGCGACAGAAACTCACTTTTACCTGGCGGTAATCACCCAAGGGATTACGACGGAAAAGGCAGAAAAAACGAGGACTTTAACACTGACAGGAAAACAGCGAATCGCAGCAGATCCAAAGCTGAGAAGAGGACAAGAAACAGCGTACAGCTGTTGACCTGCAACAGGACAACGGGAGAATAGAAGAAATCGAATGACTCCAGAAAAATGGATCAGCAGATGACAAGAGGCAGCTCTACTATTCCCGTAAACAGAGAGGCAAAACAAGGCAAACTATTTAACTATTTAACCTAAAGTTAATATACTGTAATGAATTTTGTGTCTGGAATATAATAATGTCTACTTATATTTTTGTATTGTGAATTTTTATATTGTCTTTATTAATCTTTACTAATTATTAATCTTTACAGTGTATATTGAAAGGTTTTGTTAGATAAGGTAGTATGTGATAAAGAATGGCTTTACCAAAATATGACACAAATAGTTACAACCTGCAGCAAAGGTTCCTAGTAATATAAAGTGTAGTTATGACACTACATTCCTGGGGGAATGATAGATTTATATCATAGTCTCAAATAGTGGAGTAAAAAGTAATGTCAAAGACCAGTAGCCTCAAATAGCGCAGTTAGTAAAGTAAGATGATATAACAATTTTAGTCAATGTGTATCATTTAAAGGTAATAAACTTTTAACAGATATAATTGAATCTGGGAATATATTAATTGCATAGAATATTTTAGATGTGTCGGGATAGTGAAAATTATTTACATTTTGATAGGCTAATAATACCATGTATTTCAGTACTTTTATAATCATCTGACTGAGAACGACATTTAAATCTAATTTATTTTGCATAATTATTCTATAAGTAAAATCATTGAAAACTAATGAAACGTATGTTTCAGAAAGTGAAAGTTGTATAAATGAGCGAAGATTGCAAATACTCGTGGAAAGCACGTTATATAACAAAATAACTGTTGATGGCCTATAAAAGGCGAAGTATAATTTTAATAAATAATTATAAAAGAATTCCGAAATTCGTATATAAGAGCTTTCGAAGAAACAAAGAGAGATAGTTCAAATGATGAGAACGAACTTGAGAATACTATTTTAAAGTATTAAGTAAAAAACATTAGAACAATGTTTAAATGAGCTAATATAGTTGCAAATATATTAGTAGTAACCTGTATGCTCATAAATAGAGATACAGATGGAATAGGTAACTGTATATTCACAGATAAGGAAAATAAAAATATTCCAAGTCGATGATAAATTAAATGGGTCTTATAACCTGTGAATTTGTCATGTAAATAACCAAAGGTGAATTTGGTAAAGTAACGATATACCTATTTATGTGAACTAAGTATTTTCCATATTTTTAGTACTGGAATGGAAGTAATTAACCCATTCTCGTATTTCATTAATTTTGCATATTTTAATGAAATGATATTTATTGTTTGTGGCTTAAAAAGCAATAACGTCGATAAAAATCTTTGGAAATTATAAATTACGCTGTTTTATTTAGTAGGTAATATCAGGAGAAAGTGATATCGAGAGAAGATGATATCATAGAAACGGTTATATCATATAGAAATATACCGAAGGTACAGTCACGGATGTGAATATCTGACTATAGGGTCAAAACATCCTTTAAGTCAGTGAAAGTCAAATGAGTTGTCATATTATGAAATATAGACGAGGTTTCAGGTAAAACCGTAAATACATAAGATACAACATTGAGTTGTGATATTATAAGATATAAAAAGGGTTTCAGGTAAAACCGTAAATACCTAAGATACAACATTGAGTTGTGATATTATAAAATATAAAAAGGGTTTCAGGTAAAACCGCAAATACCTAAGATACAACATTGAGTTGTGATATTATAAAATATAAAAGGGTTTCAGGTAAAACCGCAAATACCTAAGATACAACATTGAGTTGTAATATTATAAAATATAAAAAGGGTTTCAGGTAAAACCGCAAATACCTAAGATACAACATTGAGTTGTGATATTATAAAATATAAAAAGGGTTTCAGGTAAAACCGCAAATACCTAAGATGTGCATGTATTGTACATATATGACGAAATCATACCTAATTTTCAGGGATGAAGTCAATAGATAATTATAATGTCAATTTATATTTATAAAAATAAACAAGGTTTCAGGTAAACCGGAAATACCTATGATATGCACGTAACGTACATATGTAATGAATCATACCTAATTTTCAGGGATGAAGTCAATTGATAATTATGATGTATTCCTATTCAAATAGTAATAATCGCAGTGTTTGAAAAAAGAACCTGTCAATCGTTTCAGTGATTAATGATAATCGAGTCAGATTAAGATATAACGTAAATATTAAACTCAGAGGTATGACTCAGTATAAAAGGAGTGAAACATTTTAAAGGATTGACAAGGAATGATATAGATATATATATATATATCTTGAATATTTAAATGACTATTTTGATATTAATATTGTATATTAAATATTTTTGAAGAGATTTAAAGTTACCTAGAGGTTAATACTGCTTAACCATAGTTAATGTAATATCGGGTAATATGTGGTAACATAGAGGGGAAAAGTAGGTATGATACTAAATAATCAATATGTGATCTAGTTTCAAACTATATTCCTGTAATAATTAAAAGTAAGAAATAATTGATTTGATTAAAGGTTACTGTTTAACGTAATTAAATAATTATATTCTTTAACGTAAAATCTCCAGTAACTCAATAATGAACGAAATTATCGTATAAAAAACGATGTGAATTCAGACAATTGTATTGGTCAGACGATAATTCTGAGAAAGAAAATACTGTAAGAGCAAAGATTTACTGAATTTTATAATTAAATTGTAAGACTTGATTTGAATAGTGAATTAAATGCAAGCAATCGAAAATAAATGTATAAGAGATAAAACAATTATCTTAAGACTATTTTTCTATTAATAAAGAATAAAATATAGCAAACGTTATATATATATATTAATATAACTTAACGTAAAAATAACTTAACGTAAAAATATAACGCAACTTGATTTTATAATAGTTGACTAGTAAAAAGTCAAGACTAAACGTAATCTTGAAGGAAGCGATGTAAATTCTCAAGTGGGAAGTTATTGTCAACAGAGCTATTAAAATTAGTCACACATTCAGGTAGTACAGTCAGTAACACTATAGTTGACGATAGCAAGGATATGATATGAATAAAATAATGAGTATTAAATGGAAAATAAAAGATCTAGGAATTAATGTGATTATTCCAGTAGGTTACTCAGAAATAATAATTAATTATTTAATTAATTATTTGATAAAATAAATGAGTTTGAAAGAGAGCTCTTGATGATTCCTTTTAATGATAATTGTAATGTTTGATAAATAAATGAGTTACAGGTTCTTCGTCGAAATAAAATCATGGAATTAATGTCATGAAATAAGTGTAATATCATAATTTAATAATATGATAAATTTGAGGAACTGAAGTAATATAAGTTATTACTTGTGTGGGAATTAGAACCTGTAAGAACAATGTATGAATAAGAATTAATAGTTATTTATAATTAAATGACATGCAGTAAATCAATCTACTGTTCTCTATGAACTCTATTGTAATACAATCCAAGATGTAGCAGGAACTAATATTTGGAACACCATATACAAATGGAGAGTTTAACGAATGATTTGAATGATAACAAGATACGAAGCAAATATTTCAATTAATATTATCTCACATTACTTGAATTCTTAAATTTATAATAGAAGTGTAATATTTTAGGCTGAACTTTGGTCTTAAACACGATAAATGAAAATGTTTGTACTTGTTAATTAAAATAAAGATACTGAATTCTTGATATATAAATTTAGAAATGAATTCTAGATAAATAGTCGAATATTATTGAATGTATAATGAATAATGAAAACATGCAATATAATATACATGTACTTAAATTCTAATGTTTATGTACAATGATATATAAAATAATTGCTGAAAAAGATAGTTCGTTAAAACTTTTATATATGATAATATATAAATATATAACCATTCTGTTATGAAGGAAATGTTTGAATCAATCTTAAGGGGAACATTCTATTTATTCCTCTCAGAATGAAGAATAAAATAGACCCTAAAGAATTTCCAAACATAAGTTAGGCGAACATTCTATTTATTCCTCTCAGAATGAAGAATAAAATAGACCATAAAGAATTTCCAAACATAAGTTAGGCGAACATTCTATTTATTCCTCTCAGAATGAAGTAGACCATAAAGAATTTCCAAACATAAGTTAGGCGAACATTCTATTTATTCCTCTCAGAACGAAGAATAAAATAGACTCTAAAGAATTTCAGAATAATCTCAGGGGAACATTCTATTTATTCCTCTCAGAATGAAGAATAAAATAGACTCTAAAGAATTTCAGAATAATCTCAGGGGAACATTCTATTTATTCCTCTCAGAACGAAGAATAAAATAGACTCTAAAGAATTTCAGAATAATCTCAGGGGAACATTCTATTTATTCCTCTCAGAATGAAGAATAAAATAGACTCTAAAGAATTTCAGAATAATCTCAGGGGAACATTCTATTTATTCCTCTCAGAACGAAGAATAAAATTAGACCCCAAAAAGATTACAATAATGAATTGAAGTGTAATTAAGTGTGATTATACATGGAATTGTGAGATAAATATATCAGAAAGTTATAAATCAAGATGTATAATAATTTATATGTTGATATTTGAAAAAAGGGGATATTCCTAATGCATAAAGAATATTCATTCTAAACTGTAAGGGTAAATATTACTAAGAGAAAACAGTAATTGCAGGTTCAAAGGTCAACCAGAGTACAGTAAATACCCTGAAAAGAAAATCTTCTTTTAAAGAAAAACTTCAAGGGGGAACCGTAATATTTCAAGATTTATAAAAGAATGAATGTAGTTGATTTTACATGAGTATAAAAAGGATTAAAATGAAATCGTAAATAATAAAAGCGATCGAATAGAACGGATTTATTTCATAAAAATAAATGTAACGAGAATTGTAAAATACGTTCATGTTACGTATATGAATTTATTAATTAAACTCAGTATAGCAGTTTAAATGTAATTAAAAAGTTTGAGTTTAAAAGGGACAGTTAAATAATTTAATAAATAATGTATGGATTCAAATAAAGAAAACGTTTGAAAAGTTTAATGATACTGAATTAAGAGTAAAAGACTCTTTAATGATAAATGGGAATTACGAAAATATTTTTGAGTATTGAGTTTAATGATAACAAGAATCTTGATGATATTTAAATTATTACTTGAAAAGTAAATGAATACATTAAACTTGAGTTAAAGCAAATGAAAAAATTAATGAGATTTAATTCTGTTCAAGAATTTATGATTATAAAAGGAACATAACGAAATATAATGAATAGCTAAAAAACGACATAGTTTGTGTTCAATTAATTTCTTTCAATGGTTAGATCAATAACATTAACTCTTCAGGGTAACTACAATATACACTGATGTCTAAAGAAATGTAAATTATATATATATAATGCATTGATGTTTAGTGAAACATAAAATATATATATATAAATAACTGTGTGTTTGTAAGTTAAGAGTAATTAAGAAAATTATGTTGACTAACACTTATAATTATTGATGAAATGTAATGTAATGGTAGATAAATAATCTATGTAAGATGTAAGTTTCTTGTATAAGCTAGTAAAGTTCACCTGTAATTGCAGAAACACACGTAAAAGAGGCTAACCAAAAGCAATGAACCCCATCCATCTGACGATCTGACGTTATGGGCAAGACATCGGTTGAAGGTGAATTACTTGATTTTACTATGAATTTATCACTATAAGTGAAAATCTTGTAAAGTAACGTAACAATAAAAAGAAACATAACAGTTTTGATTGTGTCCAAGATTTTCATGAACCTAGTTTTAAGTGAAAAATATGTTATATATATAAACTAACCCCTTCTTTACAGTCTTATAATAATAGGAATATGTATTGTAAACTGAATGAGGTATGTTTTGAAATAAATGTTATGTGAGATATATATTATCAAACTATAATATTACTTGAAGGATTATAACAATACTATAATATTAAAGAATTTTGTAGAATCATTGTACAAAATTTTGGAAATAATTAAAACAATCATGTTTTAGCAATGGTAAAATAGTAATACTATCCTTCAACTGTAAGTCTAAAAAGTAATAGTTAGGTAAAAATATAATCCTAATTATACTTAAATTAATGCTGATTTATTTTATTCCCAAAACTTGAAAAACATCTCTCGAGAAACTGGAGCAGAGCAATAACAAACCAGATGTTGGAACAATCCAACACCAGTAACTTGTTGATCCGAAAAGGATAAGCCGAGCTACGCCTGGTGACGAGAAGGCTGAGCAGTGGAGCATACTTGGTGACGACTTCAGTCATATTTTGTGACGACTTCCCTTTCATATTTGTTGATGTCTTCACAGTCATACTGGATGATGACTTCACAGTCATACTTGATGATGACTTCACAGTCATATTTGGTGACGTCACAAACCAATGCCCGGTAACCTGAGGGAACCATTCATTCTGAAGGAGGAGAATGAACATGGGGGCTTCAACTCTCATGTACCTACTTTGAGAAGTCTTCTCTGATGGTACCGACACATTTAGATCATTTCACCTTGATCTTATTATTCTAAATTTTGGATTATTACTTTAGTCCAATTAACTTAGATTTCTATACTTTGAATTTACTTTAAAGAAAGATTAAATATTAATTGCTTATTGAAACATTCAGGTTATGAGCATTTAATCATTGATGTTTATTTTGAAAATTAATTCTTTAAAGGATTACTTAAGATTTCATTTGATAGTTTACAGATTTCGAAGTTGAACATTTGATTTAAAGTAACTTTAATTTCATTTAATATTTTAAACGAAATCTGAAAATGTTTATTCAATACGAATAAAAATAGGTTATGTAAGGTTAACAATAGTATAGATGAATACTAACCAATAATATAGCTCGTATAATATTACATAACATATATAACCATAGTTTAAG
The DNA here is from genome assembly GCA_947561585.1 of Caprella mutica. NCBI lineage: Eukaryota > Metazoa > Arthropoda > Malacostraca > Amphipoda > Caprellidae > Caprella > Caprella mutica. The sequence goes on from CANNZV010003426.1 coordinate 22,810, forward strand.
AAGAGAGAAGTTTAAGATAAGTAATAACGAATTTAGTTATACTCATATATTTTGAAATGAATATTTTGGAATTAGAATAAACTATAATGAAGTTTCGATTTTGATGTAAGATTATATTCATTTGAGATATAAAAGTTAACTAAGTTCTATTGATTATAGATTATATTCATTGGAAATATGAAAAGTAATTAATCTCTATTGATTTTGAAATTAATTTCATTTGAAAATTACTTAACTTTATTTCCGACGTTTTAAATTACGATGCTTGAAGTAGAAGATATAATAATAGTAGATATATTATAATCGCATGCTTAGATTTTATTGATAATCTTATTTGTAAGCATTATAATTTTGGTTCTTGAAAGAAAGTAAGATGTTTATAGTTGAACTATATTGCAGTAAAGTATTAAACGAACTTTATATTTTGAAGAAAAACTTTAAGGGTGTTTTCAATGACTAGACATTCACCTGGATACTATTTCCATTTAAGTGTTTAAGAATTGAGAACATAAATATTTAATTTTTAGAAGGGTAATGGTTACTTTTATTTTAAAAATTTAAAAAAATAAATTTAGCAGTTATAGATTGAAGTTTTATAATTGTTCAACTTGAATTTTGAGATTTGATATTTCATGTTTTGGATTTTAGAACTAATTGAAATGGGATTTAAGGTTCAATTTTGAATAATTATAAACAAGGGTAAGTAACATTATTAGGTGACCGGTATATTCCTCCCCGATAAATTCCACCCTGCTGTATTCCACCCTGGGTATATTCCACCCCAGTAAGTTACATCCCATTTCACGGTTTAGGTTTGTTAGTTATTGATAATAATCTTTTATTAATATTTTATATATTACTAGGAAACCTTCATTTTCATATTAGCAAATTAAACCTTTTGTTGGTCAATGACAATCAGTTTTTTTCACTATACATGAGATAGAACAGCAGGAAGGAAGATTGTGCGAACGCTTCTTATCAAGTGAGGTATTTAAATTTTAAATCACAAGCTGATTTTTTTTCACTATCGCCAACGCAACATCGGTATCAACTGTAAGATGATGTCATAATTATAGTACTTCTTGTTATTTTTACTTCTATTTTTTAATTCGGTATTTTAACTTTGAAGTAGAAGTGGTGTAAAATGATTATTGACCGAAGAATTTTCTTATTTTACACCGGGAGTATTTTACATGATATTTTTTTTTGACTAGGAGATTTTTGATGGGGATAGGGAGGATTATTGTACAGGGCTTAAAGGTCCTCTCCAGGCTCCGGGAAAAAAAATGAATTTAATACATAATATTATAGAACTAAGGTCTACGATCATTATTCTGCAAACTGCATACAATTCGGTTCTGTATATATTTTATTATTTGCTTTTAAAGTTTTTTAATAACCTCTGAGCAACAATTGAGCGAATCACTAATCTGACGCTGAGAAAGAAGATTGTACATTCTTTGTTTTGATTGTAAACTTAGATTTTTAAACAAACAATGCGTTTTTGGCCTTCGCTTGAGATATTGATTATTTCTAAAGTATATAAACATTTCTATAATAAGTTCATCCGATTTTATACCTTTACACGAATATTAAATAGATTTATTAAATCTAATACCTAGTTGACAATCAAAACAAATGGTGTACATTCTTCTTCTTTTGACTGAAAATTAGAAAGTCGGAAGTAAAATAGGTTTTGTAGAGTTTTGATTATAAAAATCTTTAAAAACATATAAAATTAAAAATATGCTATCAAATTTGATGCGGTTTGCAGTAAAATGATAAGAAACATTAGCCTCGTTGTTTTAAGCAATAAAAAATTTCCTTGGAGGGGACCCTTAAAGATCATTGCCTTTTTACATGGAGAGATTTTGACCACGGAACATTTGTCCTAGAATCCAAAACAGCAGCTTATAAGCAAAAAGCGAAAACATTAAAGGGTTACTTGTCTCTGTCAGTCGACCCCCTCCACACCTCTTCCAACCATTGTTGTAAGAGCATATACTGCAGTTTAATGTTAAAAAGGAATTAATATTAACTTGTCAAGCATGTAAACTTTGAAATAAACTACAAAATGTATGATCAAATATTTCAAAAATAGACTCGTGCTACACCTATATATTTTGTATAAATGTCACAGGTTTCCATCTGTGTAGTTTCTTCATGTCTACGCACTTTTTAATAAATGGCCAACTAAAAATAAAATCTTTGACTTTTCATTGTCACCCTAATGAGCATTGTCACAGGGGTGAATTTTACCGGGGTGGAATATACCTGGGGTGGAATTTACCTGAGCAGAATTTACCGGGGTGCAATATACCTAGAATCACTTTATTAAAATAGATTTAACGGCAATTGAAAAAATCTATCTATTGTTTTAATACTGTTACTTAGTTTTTAATTATTTAAACCAAGCCTTAAACTTTACTGTTTAATGATTTAACTAACACCAACGTAACGAAAGGGAACACAAGCACCGGTGGCTGCTCTCACGGATGAAAGAAGAAAAAGATGAATTGGTATTAAATAAACCTCTCTACAATAATAAAAATGTTTTCACAAAATTCAGTCATGAATGTTTACATATTAGCACTTATTTATACAATTTGTGATATACAGTGAAACTCCTGAGTTATGAAGTTTTGGTTCCTTCATAACTCAGGAGCTCTGACAGTTTTCTATGTTCAAAATATTGGAGAAAACTATGATTTTTGAGGGATAACTAAGACAAAATTCTTGGCGTATATGTTTTTTTTTATAATTTTAACATAGAAAATATTTCATTACTAAGGACAGTAATTGCATAATTCAGGTACTTCATTTCTCGGGTGCTTCATAAATAAGAACTTCATAACTCAGGAATTTTACTGTATTGAGAAAAATTAGAAGATAATCAATAAAATCAATCTATATGGATATAGGAAACAATAAAGGTAATTATCCATAATTGGTAACATTAATTGGTATGAATATTATTAGCTTTTTTTTTTTTTTTCAAGATGATATAAGATGAATGATTCTATGTAATTAAAGTTATTATAAGACATAATTCATAATAATAATAAATATCATATATTTGGCTCTAATTTTCAAAAATGAAAAGGATTTTTTTTTTTAGGTACTTATATAATGTTTTGTTCTATTTTTATCAAATTTAAAATGCTGATGGTATACGAATTGTTTATCATTTATTCTCATTTGTTATGAACACAATTTTTTTAATAAACTCAATTGTGGCACACAAAATATGTACAAGCAGTAGTTACCATGAAAATAATAGTAAATAATAATTATAAATTGAATAACCGTTGACATTCACTCTCAAGTCTGATTCTGAGTACGATTCATTTTGAATATTCCTAGGAATAAGGTGATTTTTGGTCTAGTGGCAAAAATGGGAACTCTTGGGGAAGTTGGCTTTGGTTCCATGGTAACGAAAACAGTGGGAGGGACATCGAATGTCATCATGGGATTGGCAGGCGACCACAAGTCTATAGAGCTTACAGTTGAACTGCTTTGTTGGATAATGGAGAAGTCCTCATCCTTTGTAGATTCCTCCAACAAAGTAAAAGGTTCAGTTACAACCCCACTGTTAGATGTGTCTTTATTACTAACATTTGTTGAATTGATTGAGTCATCTTGATTTGTGGAGGTGTTCCCAGCTTCAGTTCCTGAGCTATTGACCGAATCTCCATTATTAGAAGTATTGGAACCATCTAAATCTTCTTTATTAACGCCGCTTTCGCCACCTTGATTTGTTGATGTGTTCCCAGCTTCTGCTCCTGAACCAGTTACCAAATTTCCATTATTGGAAGTAATGGAACCACCAATGTCTTCTTCATTAACGCCGCTTTCGCCACCTTGATTTGTTGGTGTGTTCCCAGCTTCAGATCCTGAACTATAGACTGAATCTCCATTATTGGAAGTAGTGGAACCATTCAAGTCTTCTTCATCAACGCCGCTTTCGCTATCTTGATTTGTTGGTGTGTTCCCAGCTTCTGACCCATTAACCGAATCTCCATTATTTGAAGTATTGGAACCACTCGCTTCTTCATCGCCGCCACTTTGGCCACCTTGATTTGTTGATGTGTTCTCAGCTTCTGTTTCTGAACCATTTACCAAATTTACATTATTGGAAGTAATGGAACCACCAATGTCTTCTTCACTAACGCCGTTTTGGCCATCTTGATTTGTTGGTGTGTTCCCAGTTTCAGATCCAGAACTATTCAATGAATTTCCATTATTGGAACCATTCGAGTCTTCTTCATTAACGCCACTTTCGCCACCTTGATTTGTTGGTGTGTTCCCAGCTTCAGATCCTGAACTATAGACTGAATCTCCATTATTGGAAGTAGTGGAACCATTCGAGTCTTCTTCATCGCCGCCACTTTGGCCACCTTGATTTGTTGATGTGTTTCCAGCTTCTGACTCTGATCCATTTACCGAATCTCCATTATTTGAAGTATTGGAACCACTCGCTTTTTCATCGACGTTGCTTTGGTCATCTTGATTTGTTGAAGTGTTTCCAGTTTCAGATCCTGTGCCATTTACGGAATCTCCATTATTGGGAGTATTGGAACCACCCGCCTCATCATCACCGCCACTTTGGCCAACGTGAATTGTTGAAGTGTTCCCAGCTTCTGAACCTGAACTATTGACTGAATCTGCATTATTGTTGGAAGTATTGGATTCACACTCTTCTTCTCCATTGCCATTGTGACCATTTTGATTAGTTCCATTTGCATATTCTTCTGTTTTGTAATCATATTCAGAATATGAATCGAAATCTCCTGTACTATTTGAACCACTTTCAATAATTGTATCGGCTGAAGAATTATTATGATGAATGACACTCAAAGCTGCCGATTCATCAAGATCATAACAAAGGCAAAGTTTTTCGTTCGTCAAAGTGGACACGATAGTATTCATCGAAGGTAAAGATTTTGGAAATAGATTCTTACAGCAAAAGAAGCTAGTAAATTCTGTTGCTTGCTCTCTCCCTCTATTAATGATTACTAATGGACGTATATAATAGTCAGTTCCTGAAAAATTTAATAATCATTTACATTATTATCTTCAAGGTCAATATTGCTATATTATTATTATTCTTATTTTCAATGGAAAATTATGGTTTTCAAAAAAAATAGTGCCAATTTAAATAAAAAGAAAATTGTTACAGACTAAGCGTTCTTCATACGAGAATTTTTGTATATCCCCACATTTGCATTTATTTTCCAATTCAATTTGAAAAACCATATGTTCATTTGAAATTTTAATATATTTTTGTTCTTATTAATTTCATACTTAACCTATATGTATTCTGTAATGATGAGATAAAATTACATACATGTAATTATGAGAGAAAATCAGCCACTGCTTTGATTATTGTTACGAAATTATTAAATTATTAAAATTTCCAATGTAATAAAAGTTAAAAAATAAAAATAAAAAATTATGTACCTACCTGGACTCAATAATTTGCAGTTATTATACAAGAATCTGACTTTTTTGTTATCCAACTGAAAAAAAAACACAGGAAATAATGGAATTTATCATTTATCAATACACAATCAAATCATTTTTTTAAACAAATTACTAACCTCTGATAGTTTATGATCTGATCGACCAAACTGTTGAGTGGGTGAATTCTTAGAAATCAAAGTAACTTGACCATCTCTACCGTAGTAGTTGCTCTTGAAGTGCATTACGGAATTTGGATCGTAAGGTAGACTGTTCCACCCGTAATTATCGTGGTAAACTCTCTGTACGTTAGAATTAGACAAAAAGTAAACCAAGCTATTCTTCATATTATTCAATATTCCCATATCAAAGTTGTAGAAATTGGTAAAAGCTAAACAGCGATACATATTTTTCTTGTTAAAAAAAAAAGTTTTAAAGTACAGGGTGGCGCGAAAAAAAGGAAACCTATTTTCAAACTAGTTTATTTTACAAACTATTATACCTACAAATTTTCTTTTATTCGTGTATTTTTTGTGCATCTATAATGATAATCTGTTAAGAGTAGCGACAAAAATTCAACATCCTGCATCGAATTAAAAAAAAGGTAAATAAAAAGGGCTTGCGCGAGGACGAAATATACGAAAAAATTATAAGAGGTATAATTCATTTTATATGGATGTAAAAACAATAAATTCTACTATTTTTTGTGACAAATATAAGAAATAAAAAAAATTACCATGAGGGAGTTGAACTGAGGTTGGAGATGATTGAACCGATGGTGATGGAGATGGAACAGAGGATGGAACTTTAGGTTTTCGTCTCCTACCTCCTTCCCAGTCCCTCGCGCCTTTTAGAATATCTCTGGCACAGGAGAGCACCTCTGCTCTCGAGCAATACTGTTTCTTCAGTATTGAATCTGTGAAAATAAGAAAGATAAACTTTCTTTAATAAATACGGAGATTGGAAGAATTTTATGGTGATATTCAACGAGCTGCGAAAAAATTGTTATCCACTATTTTTACCCTCATTACTGAAGGCAAATTCAATTAATCTTTATGTGAAGGATAGTTCTGTATAATACAATATAAATCTTGTCAATTGTAAATGAATGAAAATCACTCTTCAGGATAGGGCCTCTGTTATGCTCCAAGATTTAGCTAAAATTTTCAATTAGTTTGATACAATGCGTCTATGTATAAAATAGTACCAACTATTGGAGTCGCTAAAAAGATGATCCTTGAAGCTATTCTTGGACTTGACTCTCTTCTCCCCTAGACCAGTGAGCGAAAAACTCATAGCCAAAGATGGCGAGAACAACCTCTTCATAATCATCCTTGTTGTCTCCATTGTGTGCCCCAGAGATCTTATCCAATGTAGATTTCTGTTGATAAAATAAATTTATAAAAAAGACTCACAATTACTACAAAAAAAAAAATAGAATTATTGTTATTTAACTTCTCTATCGATTGGTATCCATGATATTTTCACTTCCAGCTTTTCTAATCAAAGAAATTAAGTAATGATTATTAATTGATTAAAATCAGTGTATAACTAAACGAATAAAAAATATGTTTAAAAAGTAGACATTATTTTTAAAGTAGTAAAAATTTATAATGCATGGGTGGGATTGATATAAAATTGTAGTCTAAAATGAAATTGTCTGATAAAAATAGTTTCCATTTCATAAAAAAATGGTAACGAATCGTCCTGGTAACGAATCGTCCTGGTAACAAAACGTCAAAGTAACGAAACGTCCCAGTAACGGAACGTCCTAGTAACGAAACGTCCGGGTACGAAACGTCCGAATACGAAACGTTCAGGAACGAAACGTCCGGTCACCCTGGTGAATATGTCTACACTTTGAAACATAATATTTATATAGCATAATAGGGTGACGCAGGTAAATTGCGGCACTTCAACTTTTAATTGCGGCCCTCTCATGAGATTCTTTTAAATTACATTAAAATGTTGCATAACTATCAAAATAAGCGCAATGCAGGCTATAATTTATTAATTTAAGTTTTTAACGAGTGTTTTGAAGCTATGATGTTTCTGTTGTTAGAGGCCGCAGTTGGCTAGGGTGCCGCAATTTACCTACTTCACCCTAGTGATAATACTGATACCTAGTTACTGAATTAGGTACTGTTCTTTGACATCTTTCCTTGATTCATTGATTAATAGACACACAAGCCTACCTAGGTTTAAGTAGTAGTATCTAGTTACCGAAGTGAATAATTTCTTTTTCTTCTATTCGATTTTGGTTGCTTTGAACCAAAGACCACCTAAAGCTGTTGGATAACCAAGATGGTTATTCCGTTCTGCCTGGAAACTTTAAAAAAGGTGTGGAATTCAGTCAAAAAGTGGCAAGATAGTTTTTTGAAGTTCAGCTGATCACCAAGTAAAATAGTATGGCTCATAAACTCTCCATTTGTCTTTAATTTGATCATTTGTGAAAATGATCAAATTATCATAGATTTTCTCCAAAATAACATTGTAGCATAGGAGAAAATTAGATATTTCTCGCCATTTGCGATTGAAGGACTCAAAATAATTGTCACAAAGTCGCCATAATAATTGCAAGTTTGGACATTCTTTCTTTATTACCTGGGCTGATCACAATTTCATAACAATATAGGAAAACAAAAAATATAAAGGTCTAATTAAAAAATGAGACAACATATTTTAACAATATATACAGACACAACTAACTACCAGGTTCTCTTCCACTTCTTTACCTTACTGACAGCAAGTTGACAAGCGTAGGTACTGGGACAGACACAACTGTCATAATTAACTGTAATAATAAAAAACTGTAATAATTATTGTTTTATGGGGTAACTATTATAAACTTTCTGTCTGAGAAAATCTTCGGAGATTAAAGATGGATCAGTCATAGAAGTTCATATAAAGAATATTATCAGAAAATCGTCGGAGATTTAAGATGGATCAGTCATAGAAGTTCATATAAGGAATATCATAAGAAAATCTTCGAAGATTTAAGATGGATCAGCCATAGAAGTTAGTATAAGGAATATTATCAGAAAATCTTCGCAGATTTAAGATGGATCAGCCATAGAAGTTCATATAAGGAATATCATAAGAAAATCTTCGAAGATTAAAGATGGTTTAGCCATAGAAGTTCATATAAAGAATAACATCAGAAAATCTTCGAAGATTAAAGATGGTTTAGCCATAGAAGTTCATATAAAGAATAACATCAGAAAATCTTCGAAGATTTAAGATGGATCAGCAATAGAATTTCATATAAGGAATATCATAAGAAAATCTTCGAAGATTTAGGATGGATCAGCCATAGAAGTTCATATAAGGAATATCATAAGAAAATATTCGAAGATTAAAGATGGTTTAGCCATAGAAGTTCATATAAGGAATATCATAAGAAAATCTTCGAAGATTAAAGATGGTTTAGCCATAGAAGTTCATATAAAGAATAACATCAGAAAATCTTCGAAGATTAAAGATGGTTTAGCCATAGAAGTTCATATAAAGAATAACATCAGAAAATCTTCGAAGATTTAAGATGGATCAGCAATAGAATTTCATATAAGGAATATCATAAGAAAATCTTCGAAGATTTAGGATGGATCAGCCATAGAAGTTTATATGTATAAAGAATAACATCAGAAAATCTTCGCAGATTTAAGATGGATCAACCATAGAAGTTCATATAAGGAATATCATAAGAAAATCTTCGAAGATTTAAGATGGATCAGCCATAGAAGTTTATATAAAGAATAACATCAGAAAATCTTCGCAGATTTAAGATGGATCAGCCATAGAAGTTCATATAAAGAATATCATCAGAAAATCTTCGAAGATTTAAGATGTTACAGCCATTCAAATTCATAGTAGGATTATTATCAGAAAATCTTCGCAGATTTAAGATGTTACAGCCATTCAAATTCATAGTAGGATTATTATCAGAAAATCTTCGTAGATTTAAGATGGTTCATTCATAGAAGTTCATATAAGGAACATTATCAGAAATTTTTCGGAGATATTGGTTGATATAATCTACTATACATCATGGTTGGGAAATATTAGGGTGATTATAGATGATTATAGGATTTTTTGCCAATGGATGATATTTATCGAATATTATCTATAATTATGTAAGATCTAGCCCCCCATAATGTCTGTTAACCATAATCTTCTATGTCCCCCCTATAATTTTCTCCCTGGGTAGGTATTAACAAATTTATTATTACCATCTCATTACAGACAACATTTTGGTGAATATAAGTGATTCGTTAGTGTATTTTAAGTTTAATTTGTCAATGGGACATCGTTCTACATTATTTATTCAGATTACTTTTCATTATATTTATAGTTTTCACCCACCCGTGTCCATTGACAATTGTCACTCTATGGATATTTCTGTCACTCGTTTCTATAAATTTCAGACAAGTGTCCTCTTCGATGTAGTTCATCACTTCCCTCACAAAAAATTTGGTTTTCTGAGCTGCAAAATATTCAAGTGATTAGGAATCTAGATTTAAAGTGCATTATCAAAAGTATAACACATATAAGAGAGTTTGAAAATGCATGGACAAATATTAGCAACAATAATCAAGGATTTTTTTAGAGATATTCGTTGATCAGTTTATATATCTTTCTATGTACTCACGGAATATATTCAAAAATTGGTAGTAAATGATCCCATTTGGCCAAACGGGTATGGACACAACTGGATTGTGCTGAACATCTCCAGATTCGAAGATTAAATTGGTATTGAATTTAGAGTCACCATCTCCCTGTGAATTTGAGTTAATTATTATTATTCCACTCGATTCATTCATCTTATATATTAGTATTAATTTAAACTTACTATTGTTTTCCCATCATAAGAAGAATACTGTAAAACTGTCAAAATAAAACAAAGCTGTAATATCATTGACTTTTTCATCTTATTGTGTTTACTGTTTATTCATATTTCAAATGAATATAATATATCTAAGAATTATTACAGCTCGAATGAAATATAAAGCACATAAAAAATACTTTAATAACTAAAGAACGAGAGTATAGAAAATTAATTTAAGAAAAACTAGATTAAAGTAAATACTAGAATTAAAAAACTATAAACTAAATCAAAAAACACCAAAAAAATTAAGAACTCCAAAAACTATAGATCAAGAAACACTTGAAATTATAGGAATTCATGAAACACTAAAAATTAAATAAAGAAACATCAGAAATTACAGTTCATAAAAAACAGGAATTGTAGTTCATGAAACAACAGAAACTTATAATCATGAAGCACCAGAAACTAGAAAGAAGCACTAGAAGCTAGAGTGAAAAGTACTAGAGACAGTACTGCGAAAATAAGTAGAATGATTTATAAACTAGACAATGAAACGTGAGAATTTAAGAAACAAGACTTCTTCTATGAGCAGATCAATTTTATAAGATATCAATAATTTAATAATAAAAATATTATTTACCATGAAAAAATATTTAATGCATGACAATATACTTCTCAATTGTTGTTCAAATTTTATAATAGTTATATTCGATGTTTATTTGAATATTTATTGTCGACTATATTTGGATGGGCTGTTTAAAATTTGTTGAATATATTATTTCAACAACATCTCAGAATTTACAAACAACCAACGAAAACATTCTGGTTTAGATCCTTACAGACACCCAGTTTGCAAAAAGTGGGCAACTGATCACACTTCTGACGCACAGTAGACATGCATTTTACCGACTTTCTTATCTTTTTGGTAATATGTCTCACTTTTTTATATGAATACAAAGTTTGCTGCACCGCAAACGAAGACTACACGGACGACTATGAGGTTAGAAAATAGTCCTATTTCCTATTAGTTCTTTCAATAGAATATATATTTTTATAATTAATCTGGCAGAAATTGAAATTTCACAGCACCAAAGACCATTTTAATAATTGGAAGAGAAAGTTCTCTTTCTCACGATTGCATATATTATATTTTGATGATAAATTCATACCAAAAGTAAAATATATAACTCAATCGAAAATGCAATATCAACCATATTGTAAGTAGAGCGTCAAGTGAAGAGTTAAAACCACCATGCGTCAATAGTATTAAATTAGGTGTACGAACAATATTCAGGACAATCTATTGAAAACTAATCTACATTTCTTCCAGGAGTTCGTAGCAGGTCCACCTCTGATTCTTGCGGAGCCTGAAGAGGTTTGGATTCATGTTCCAAAAAAGAATCGCACCAAACGATCTCTGGTAATTATAACTTTGAAAAATACATAATTCTTCTATTGAAACCCTTCTGGCAATAGAGCATTGATCACTTTATTACTTTTATGTATTGTTTTCGTCAAAGAATACAAGAAGAGGTCCTAAAGTTCAACACAATCCAGTTGTAGAGGGGATGACATGGCCACAAGGGCAGTTGTTTTACAAAATTGCGAATACACTAAGTAAGTTACACAGAATTTAAAGATGTTTAGTTATTTAATCAGTATCTTTTAGGGCGACATTTTTCTTCTTCTAAATTGATTTTGGATGCATTTTCTTTTCCAATAGCGGAAGATGAACGAATTCTGTTAGCGAGTGCTATGCAAGAAATTCAGAGTAAGACCTGTTTGCGCTTCCATCCTGCTACTGTCCAGAACCGAAAATGGATTAAGGTCTACAAGGGGATGGGGTGAGATATTCTAATTAATATTGATAATGATCTTACCGCAGATTTCCTAAATGGATGGCTTTTGGTGGACAAACGAATGTGGAGCCCTAGATAATATTCTATGCCCTCTTCATAAAAAGTGGACGGAGCATTATAATACGCTGAAGGTCTGGATTCTAATTCCTACAGAAGAGTTAAATTCTATATCTTTTAAATATGATATTTTTTTATTATTACTATTCTTTTATGCTAAAATTGAAATATCTTTATTTCTGTATTGAAAAAAAAAATCGTATAAAATAATTTTTTTTAAATATACTATATTTTGTAATTATTCATCAAATCTTCCATACGTTGTAGTTGCTTCGCTCACGTTGGTTACAATGAATTTCTGTTCGAGCACGAGCTCTCCCTCGGTGCTAACTGTTGGGAGAAACATATCATCATGCACGAGTTGTTGCACTGTGCAGGTTTCTATCACGAGCAATCTAGGTGGGACAGGGATAACTACATCAGAGTTTACTTCGAGAACATGGCAGACGAGTTAGTCAAGAAACAATTCGCTAAGGTGAGAATACGTTTTTTAGTATGTACCCTTGAAATTATTTGAATAGTCTCGTTTAAAATCGATACGTAAATATTTATCATCAATAAACTTATTTGGGATTTTTTAATCAATAATATTTGCCAATATACACTTGTATCCATAGTGTATAGGAAAATCATTTATACAAACAATAGTCCACTTGACATAGATTAACTAACCAATTTTTTACCTTATCTATCTCTAACTATTTCTCTCTAAAGAACAATAGACTGCTATAACCAAATTCTAAGCTATCACACGTTGTCTTCTCTCAGTAAAACGAAACACGTTGTCTTCTCTCCATAGAACGAAACACGTTGTCTTCTCTCCATAAAACGAAACACGTTGTCTTCTCTCAGTAGAACGAAACACGTTATCGTTCTCTCAATAGAACATAAGCCCATTTTTATTGACCAACTATTTAAGTTTTACCCAATATTTTTCTCCAAAGAATAAAAGACCGATATACAGAGGGTGGGAGCAGTTTCCCTATGACTACCAGTCAATTATGCACTACGACGAGTATGCTGGAAGTGGCAACGGACGCAAGACCATGGAGAGCCTAACACCAGGCATTACAGCGGGAAACATCAGGAGATTGACAGAGGTAGGTAATGGCAGGTTGATAATAATAATCTTTCATGAATAATAATTGAACATAAGATCAAGCCAATTCGAAAAAATAATTTAGTCGGAAAGGGTTGGGTTTCAAAGAAAAAAATCAGACTTATTTAAATGTGTTTTCAGCAGTAAGATTCGGTGCTAGGATTCGTCGCGGACAATTCGTCGTGGACAATTCGTAGCGGATAATTCGTTGCGGACATTTTGTCGCCATATTTTCCATTTCGCACTATTTCAAATTATTAAATAATCTCATATCTCATTTCATCAAGAAATTTGCCAATTTTTCCATTTCTTCTAAATCTTCCAAATAATAAATGATTCGATATGTACAAAACTTGGTATCTACAATACAAAAATAATTTCTGATGAATTTCTAATCTTCCATTATTTTGAAATAAATCATTCCACATTTTGAAATAAATTATTAAACATTTAAAATAAATAAAAACAATTAATTAATATCAAGTCTTGGTATCAACAATACGAGTAATTTATACTAATCTAAAAACCTCAGATCAAACCAACACAAAATCTTTGGACGTCATCTGAAAATTTTAATGATTGTTGAAAATTTGTGTTGAATTAATATAATATCATAATAAACATATATAAAATTGACCACGACGAATTGTTCGCAACAAATTGTCCACGACTAATTGTCCGCTACGAATTGTCCGCGACGAATTGTCCTCGCGACAAATTTTCCGGACACGGTAAAATTCAGTTTGTAAAAAAGTGTTGTTTATTAACATTTCATTTGATTTACAGCTGTTATTATTTTTACAAATTTGTACAAATTTACATCTGTATTAAAATTTCTCTTTATGGTAAAACATTTTAAAATGTGAAAGAACACCCGCTGTGAAGTTATCAACGTTTTATGCTACAGTGTTAGTGGGTGGGATTCAATTCCCGTTTAAAGAAATGAATTCTTTACTTTTTAATTGTATGCTTCATCATTTTCATGGTGATAGAATTTAATTTCGTGATTTCTGTTTTCAAAAATTAGATAAATCTTTCAAAATTAAATAATAACGGAAGAAGAATAAAGAGAATTACAATAACTTTTATCTTTTTTTTTCATTTAGATGGACGTCAAACAAGCTAATTTTCTGTACGACTGTCGCCAAGAAACAGGTAAAAAAATTGAATGTATAATAGTAGCGACAAAATTTATTACGTTGTCTGTTTCTAAGCTCTCGTAGGCAAGCTTATGAATATTATCCGTATATGCAGTCAGTAACCGTTAAAACCTATTTGAAAGGTAAATTAATAAGATAAGTGATCTATCGATGATACATCCTTCACCCGATATGACTAAATAAATTTCTCAAATTATTAATTAGTCCTTTAATCTATTTTCTAACCATTTAAATTCGAAAACTGTTTCGATATTATCAAATTTAATCCCATGAGGAGTAACTCTAACTTCTAATTTCAGAGACCACAACTTCAATTGCAACCACCAGGCGACCTGGTAATGAGGGTACAACCACTAGCACCAGCACCAGTGCCAAACCTATCGAGGTGGTTAGTAACTTCACACTCTTCATCAGTGTTCACGATTCGAATGACAACTCTCTACAAATGTGTAAGTTTTTTCTATGTTTATTCTTAAGGATAATATTTATTTGTATACAAAGCTATTATTTATTTTATAGTGTTATACTGACTGGGGACCAGGATTGCGAATTGTACAAGTATTCCATGTTTTCGAGTGTGGTATTCATTTTGTTAATTATCGCTCATTTCCACGTTGAACTGGCTTAGAATTTTTCATCAATAAATTTTATGTTGTCATGAACATTCTAAAATGGAAATTTGACTTATAAAGTATGAAACTGACATGAAACAATTCTCTTTCACCAAAAAAGGCTTCTTGGTTGCCAAATCATCAAATACGGAATTGATTCTAATTTAACATTGCTTTTAGACTACTTTACAAACATGATTTTATACTACTTTATTTACAAACTTCAATAAAATATTCGTTTTCCAAATGAATGAAAACCTTTTCCTTTTTCAGTTTCCAAAGCAGCTGATCTTGATATCTCATCTCACCATGGAATTTTCATCAGAATTATAATCGCCATCTTGTTTCAATTGATAATCTGAAACTATTGGGCAACAATTTTGTAAATTCATTTTAAAGATTTCCCGATTTTTTTTAGAGAACAATTTTTTTATCAACTTAAACTATTTCAATGGTCTCGAACCTTTTTTCTACCAACTATATTTTCCATATCGAAAAAATAGAATCTGGGTGTTGTATGGATCCTACATTGCGGAACGTCGTAGTATGCGGACATTGGCAGTACTTGGAAAGTGCGTGTTAACATTAAATCAGATATTCCTAAAATTCAGGTTGGATCATGGCCTATGTGTCAACACCCACTTTCCAAGTACTGCTGTGTTCCTCTAAGCAGGCTTACCGAACCTGGTACTATTGTACCAGATTTGGTACTTTTGCTATCTCGTATTTCTAAAAAGTACCAGATTAGTACTTTTTCCTCTCCCTAATTACCTCATTTTCAAGAATATTTTCAAATTTTACGAACGTAAAGTCAAAAAAAAACGTTGGATTTCATGGAAATTAAAGGTTTTTGGTACTTTTGTGTCCAATCTGGTACTTTTTCAGTGTTTAATCTGGTACTATCAGGAAAATACCTTCGGCAACCCTGCCTCTAAGTACAATTCCATTCATGATAATAAAGTCAAAATCTTGTCAATTTCATTTTTTATATAATAAAATATATAATAATTAATAATTAAATTGAGATCAAGAGAAGATTGTATATAAGAACCATTGAATCAAAAAGGTGTACAAATTTAATGAAAAAATGAATTACAAAATATTAAAGTTATTTAATAAATTAGTTTGGTTCGTTTAAAAGTTTAAACCCCAAATCGCTTATAGCAAAGGAATAATATGTACGAGGGACTTAGAAGAAAATGACAGAGAGAAAAATGGTTCCTGAACAAAATCCCCTACCATCAGTCGGTGACAATGCTCATTGAAAAATTGGAAGCTACTGCAGTCAATCACCAAGGAAAGTGACAAACAGGACACAAGAGGAAAATCTAAGAGGAAAATGAAGAGGTGATAGTTAATGAAGCCTACGTTCTTACCGAACACAAAAATTTGAGAGCTCGTAGTTGAAGACTGAAGAGCATAAACCTAGCGCTACAAGTAGATTAAAAAATAAAAACATGGTAAAAATGAAAAACAATTAAATTGAGTTACATCAAATTAGGGCCCGAGGGACATCAACCCTAGTCTTTCTTTTCCATTCACCACAGAAAACATTAGTATAGAACTCTTGGTTGATTCAAATTAAATACAATTTTTTTACACAATATTGTCTTACAATTATGTTCTAAATACTAGTAAATCTACTTATCAAAGAAATGAATTTGAAAGTTTATCATAATTTCTATTCAAAAGTGCTATCATCAATAATAATAAGCACCATTGTATGTTAATTGTCTATTTCATATTATAAATAATTTTTCACTAGAAAACAATAGCAACATACACTAGTACATAAGGAACTAGTAACATGTGTGATATTGACGGTACAAGGAACATGAAGTAGAAAATTAAAAAATTGCTTTCATTAAAACCCCTTTTAAGAAAAGAATTCCCTAAGTAATATTATACAAGATTTATATACATTTCTAATTATAAAACATCCTCTCTTTTCGAATCCAGCTTTGTCGAAGATCTATCGGAGGATTGTCGTGAAAAAACATTCTTGCAATTTTTGTATAAGGAACTCAAGCCACGTCTGTACTCCCAATTCATTAGGAAATATAGGAAGAAATCGCAGCAATAGCTGGACATTTCTAGGCAGTTTGCAGCTGCTCTGAAATTCTCCTTAATTCTATTGTATTCACAGTATGAGTCTGAAGCTGTGTAGATGATGTAGAGTATAGCTGATGGAAGGTTCGTAACTAGGAACACCATTGTTAAAGCAAGGAGAACTTGAATCAGTTGCTTCTCTCTGCTAGATCTATTCATGCTACTTTTCCTACTCATTGCAATAGTCCTATTACTTTTCAATCTTCGTACAGTTAGTAATAGATTTATATTAATGAATGTGAGTGTGACTGCTGGAGCCAATCTATGAACAACTTGAGAACTTATTCCCCAAACTTTCCAGAATATTGTACTAGCTATCGGGCTCTCTACCACATGGTACGAAGACCCCTCTATATCCACACAATAGTCATTCAAACCAGTAGTGTACACGAAGCCTAAAGGTATGTAAATTATCACTGGAATCACAAAGGCAATTGTAATTCTAATAGGTAAGTTCTTAAACTCTTTCTGGAAAGAGTAGCTATGTGGATAGCATATCGCCATATACCTATCTATAGATAAACCTACGATGATGTAAACACTAAAACAGTTTAAACAGTTATAAAGAGGCATCTCTAGATGAGCAACATAAACTGCCCAGCCAAAGGACATAGCACTCCTGTTCCTCAAAGCCGTTCCTATAAGAATAGGACCAACGGCCAAGCAGTGAGCCACGGCCAAGCAGAACAAATACTGCCTGGAAGGTGTTGGAGCAGACTTCGTCTGTAGTCTGATTAGTATCACGGCATTTAGGATGTTTGTGAGTCCAGCAAAAGACACCAAAATTGGGAAGATCAAAGAGTAGGCAATAGTGCAGGTTGTCTCCGTCTGTTGTTCTTCAATGGAGAAGGAGGAGTGGTTGCAGGGCAGACACAGACACTGCGTGTGCATCATCTTGCCAACGTTACGTCAGGGGCATCATCTGAAAAAAAAACTTAATTTATTTACAACATTATGTGGGTATTTCAGCTCTTCACTGTGCACTTTATTTACAGCTAGTGTTTTACACGTCAAAAATTTCGGACTATAATTTTTTTTCATTAACAAAATTATCAAAAAAAAAAATCTAATTTATTTCAGTTATACAGTTTTTTGTCCAGATTGTTTCCCTTTATTAAATTATCTGAATTTTTAATCCAGATATTTTTTATTTGGATTTTATTTTTCTAAAAATAATATGTATTTTTTCTCGTTTCATTGTTGTCCTGAATTGTGATTTTCTGTAATTCGAATTTAAGGGGAGCGTATCGATTCTGGACCTTCTTCTTTATTTACCGTCAAATGTCGCTAAAATTTTGATAGGATATGTTAAATTGAATTCTATGATACTATTGCTCGTAGCATTTTTTCGATAAAATGAATATTAAAAATTGTATTCAATTTTTTCCAATTTTTTCCTAATTTCCATTTTACTAATTCTGTTTCAATCTTAGTTCAATTTCATTGCCCTTAGTCTCAAATTGAAAATAGCATTAATAAGAATGATCATAAAATAAAACATTTTCAGAAATTTTTTTTGAATAAGCCTATCGGGTATCGAAAATTAGCCAAAAAAAATTTCGACAATTTTTTGTAGTTTTTTGTATTTCATTCTTTTTAACCTGTCGCAAACCGTTTCCAAATTCGTTGAAAATAGTGAGAAGTAGTCAAATATGTTTGAAAAATATCAAAAATATTGTTAACACGAAAACGCAGTTAATTTTTTAATGACTTTTGCTGCTATAAAGGTATTATCATTAGTTAAGGAGGGTTTTTGTACAGTGGATATCCCGTTCCCTTTTCTCCCATACATAACCATTAGTCATTAGCTTACAAAACAAATAATTTACAGTTTTAGAAATAAAGTATTACCATTTTAGAACAATATAGTGACGCCGAAAAATGAGGTTTTCTATAGGAAGACATCGTAAAAAATTATCAAACGTTTTTCACATGGTAGACAATCTAGAACCCAGTAAGCACTGCGGCATCGATATAACGTCATCTCGATACAAGTCTTTTCTCGAAACGATGTCGAAAATCAAGCTAAAATCCGCTATCTGACATCGTTTTGGCATCGATTCGAAGATGCCGTACGTGCTCCACTAGACGGCATCGAAAATATGAATATTTCGAGATGAAAAGTCACAAATTATGCATCGATTAGAACATAACTAAAACTGTGTCGATTAGACAAATGAAATTAGATATCGAATAGAAGCAAACCTTTGCTACTTCCATAGGGAATATGTATTGAACCAATGCCTAATTACATATCTAATATGCTTTGAAACGATATCCACTCGTATCCAATAAATAAATATATTGAAAATGAATTTTCTTACTTTATTGCACATAATGTACTTAGGTTAGGTGCATATCAATCTAATTAAGGTTACATAATGCTATACACAAATTAAATGGGAAGAAATGAATTGATGTGTCTGGAAATCGAACCTGCAACCAGCCATCGTGCGGTCACATGTATCTCTGTCACCGTGGATGCATTTTACTAAAGAAAATTTTTTGATATTAAACAACTCGGAGTTACTTAGAGATATTTTAAAGTGAATAGAACAATATAGGCAAGCACTGCCTTTATAACCAAAATCACAACTTATTATTATTACAAATTGTACATACGTAATAAGATGGTCAAATTTTTATAGAATTGTAACTCCTTAAACATTTCATTTTCTTTGTGTTCAAATTGAAAAAAAGTTTTAAGGCCACAACTTAGAATAAAGATGAAAGCTCTGTAATTAAAGGCAAAGTAATGAATGAATGAATTAAAATATGACCATAGATTAACTCTCACTCAGTATAATATATAGGTGAGTAATTAGTTTGATATTTTGACTTATATAATTGTGTTTCATAGAACAAACAAGAATTTTGTGCTCTATGAAATATTTTTAGCAGAAGGGTATATGTTCCCAGTTATTATTAGGGTCTATATTTTCAAACACGTGATAAAGGAAAATATAATAATTATATATAACTAATAACTACTATTTAATTAGTAACATAATAACTGAAGGCATGACACCAATTGAAATAAAAGTTAAATAATGTTTATTATATTATATATAGTAATGAGTCCAATTACCATTCTAAGTTTAATTATCTATGATGTGAATTACTGAATTTTGAATCGTCTCATTTGCAGCTTTTGGCACTATATAGGTGAAAACTGAGTTATCGGACATGGGGTTCTGCATTTTACGTAGAAAAATTATTTAGGTATTGATTTTTATTTCTAAATTTGTATTTTAATTGGTATCATAATAGGTACGTATTGGTATCATGGATACCAATCTAAGTAATAATTAAATACAGTACAACTCCTGAGTTATGAAGTCTTTCGTTATGAAGCACTCGAGTAATGAAGGACCTGAGTTATGAAATGCACTGCAGAGTTATGAAGTATTTCCTATGTTTCAATTACAGAAAACGATATAAGTCATGAATTTCGTCGTGGTTTTTACTCAAAGAAATAGTTTTTTCCAAGAATTTTATCATACAGCAAAATCTCGCTTTAGACCAGCCTCTTAGTAGACAAACCTCCTATTAGACCAAGAAATTTTTTAAACTGTACTGGAAAAAACCTCGTACTAGACAAATCACGGTTTTTGTCACCTGACAGTTATTCTAGTGTAAATATTAAAAGGAGTAATAATTACAATACTGTTTTAAGGATAAATCTCTTATTTTATAGATGTATTATATTTATTTATGCTGTTTT
Organism: Caprella mutica; assembly: GCA_947561585.1. Taxonomy (NCBI): domain Eukaryota; kingdom Metazoa; phylum Arthropoda; class Malacostraca; order Amphipoda; family Caprellidae; genus Caprella; species Caprella mutica. The sequence goes on from CANNZV010003426.1 coordinate 43,714, forward strand.
TAGGATAAAACATAAGGCAGAATTGGTTTCAGATTTAATGGTAGAGTCTGTGCTGAAAAAAAATTGAAGTGAAAAGTTACAGATAACTAGAAACAGTGACGACTATTATAATTTCATAAAATGATAATTTAATTGAAAAAAAATTATATTTATTTTAATTGAAACAAAAAAATTCATACTGTTTTTAAATGTGTTTCCCTTCAAAATTGGTATGTTAGTCACCATTAATTTGGCATTAAAGTAATAATAAATAAATAGAGCTATCGAAATATTAAAGTCACCGTTTTACTTTTAGAGAAAACGATGTTAGTCTAGTAGGAAACTAATAAAGTGAGTTTCTTACTAGACCAAACAAACATGGAACGTAACTCTGGTCTACTACCAGGTTTTGCTGTAGAAAACTATCAGTGTCCCTGAGCTATGAAGTGGCTCTGAGTTATGAAGAAACCAATACTTCATAACTCAGGAGTGTCACTGTATTTTTATACAACTATATAACAGACGACAGAAAATAGGACTCATAACAGCTTTTTCTATAACTTTTTACACGCATCGAATACACATCGTTTTTCTATCTAGATTTATGCATTGTTTTCATAGATAAATCTATCTATCGATTTCGTTACAAAATTTCGATGTTCTGAATTATATATCGATTCGACATTTAAAATAGAAGGAGATTTATGATGTCGATTTCAGGGTTTTTTTCATGTATCGATTCGATTAAAATTAATTAATTAATTTAGATACCCGCTGTCCTAGCTTTGAATTCGACATAAGAAGATATCGAATCGATAGACCGTTGTTTACAGGGAAGGATCATAAAATTATTAATCCCAAAATAAGAGAGGAAAATTAGATTTTTTAATTTTTTTAACCGTCGAAAATAGCGGACTCTGATTTTTTTTACAATAATCAAGATGAAATTGAATGGATATTTAAAAAAGTAACCGGATCTTTTCTGTTTTCAGGATTCTATTCATTTTCTGAATTTTACGTGTTTTTAATTGTCCGTATTTTTCACTTGTCTGTATTTTACATCGTACAGATTTCTCATTTTTCCTATTTTTTGGTTTTCTGTATTCTTCAGCTATCTGAATAACACGGTTATCTTATTTTTTGGGGAGATTTTCCGGATTTTGGTAACTATTGTTGGTTGTTTTACACCATAACTTTCTCACTCAATCTGCTATAGCCCCACCATAACTTTCTCTCTCAAATCATTTTGAATAGAATATGGAATGTGTGCAATAAACATTGAACATTGCACATGTTCATGATTTTGAAAGCTATATGTTATATTTACCTGCACTATCTCTCCTTTATGCACTACTTACTATCACAACTGCAGTTTATGTACTACCTATGAGTAAGTATTACTATTGTTAAGTAAATCTTATCAGTTGTTGTTTGCTAACAATTGATTATAAGTACTGAGTATAGATAATATATAATCGGTTATCGGTTGATAACCGATTGCATGACTCTTATCATGACTTACCTATAGTAACTAAGTAAATCAAAAAGGATTTTTCTAAAACATGTTTACACTTTGTTATCTACCAATGATGTCATTTCGATGACTTAATGAAATAAGTTATTATTTTATAATTAAATAAATTAGTAAGGGGCTCAACGTCGGCTTCCATATCGCTGACAAAAAAAGGAAATTAAGTACAAGGGACTGGAAGAAGCAGTCTGGAAGGAAAGTGGCTTCATGAACAAAGTCACCTACCATCATTTAGTGAATATTTTTAAAGCTCATGGATGCAGAAAAGCTACTCCATGAAAAAAGTCACCTACCAAGAGTCAGTGACCATGTTCATGGATGCAGAAAAGCTACTCCATGAACTTAGTCACCTACCACGAGTCAGTGACAATGCTCATGGATGCAGAGAAGCTACTAGCCTACTTTAATCATTTTAGCATGACCTTCAGTGTTCTAATACTTCTGTTCAAGGTCAGTGAAAGAAAAGGTACATCTACCGTCAAACTGCTTATTTACTGCGGTCATTTTCATCACAATATGTGACTTTCAATTACTTAATTTATATTGAAACATGATTTAAATTTTAAAACATTTAATAAATTACATTTTACTGTTCTTCTAAATAAAAAATTGACTCATATTATTATATTAAGATTGAATAATTTTACAAGTATTCTAGATAATTACAGATAAAAATATTAAATTCACATAAAATGAAAATCGAATTGGGCAACTAGGGCATAGAATCCATCTAATTCACATACTGTGTATTTTAAGTATATAAACACTTTTTAACGAGTTGATCGTATAAGAATAGCGTTTACATTTCACTGTCATCACCCAATTAAAGTGTTGGCAGTGTTCTTATTGTATTTACGTGGCAAATAAAGAGAACTGTTAAAAGGGATGATAGAGTCATTAAAAAGGTCAAGGTATGGCCTGCTGTGAACGCAACTAAAAATACCCTGGAGAAGATATGACCGGGGAATATTGTGCCCAGTTGAGCCCCACTCCCCTCTTCTCGGTGCCCAGTCGAAAAAAATAAAAAATCCCAATCGAAAAAAATCTAACCCCAGTCAACAAAAACCCTGAGTCGAAAATCCCACACAACCCTAATCAAAACTCCTGATCGGTGATTATCAATTATCAATCATAAAAAAATGATTCGACAAAAATTTAATTGTTATTTATCATAAATTTTAAACACTCATCTTCTTTTGTCGGATTTTCCCGACGAAAGACGATGTCTGAATTTATGACATTTTACGATAAGATGCACTCAATATTTACCGTAATGGACAGACGATCGTCGAATATATTTTTTTGACTAGGCTTATAGGGATAATGTCATAGGTTTTGTTTGGTAAGGAGAAGGTTTTTTCTTTACGGTTTATACTTTAACTTAATTATGGAAACGTTGCAGTACTGGGTGTTAAACCTATCTGAAAAAATGACCCGATTGACTTTCAATGATATGTTAACACCCACTTTTCGAATACTGTAAACGTAAAAGAGTGTCTATATACTGTGAAAAACCACAATATCATTTATTTAATCTTGAAATAATAAAGTTACATGGATTATTTAAAGTTTTTGCATATATTTCATTAGTACTGGGATTAATATCTAAATTTGAAATAATGATTAGGGAGTAATGCTTTTTTGGGGTTTGTTCCTTGGATTGATCTGGTTTTTTTTTTCAAAATTAGTAAAGTTGCATGGGTTATTCCTAATGTTTTGTAAGTTTGGCAGTATTTAGGTATATATACTTACGTCACTTGAAGTAAGTATTGAAACACTTGTGTCTTGAAATCGTGATTTGAATGTAGACCTTTATTTATCACTTTAAGACTCATTTATTTGAGTTAATTTAATAATTTTAAATAGAATAAAACAAACCTGGTTGGAAGATTGATTGATCATTTTGAACGAATATTCAAATTATGTCAGTTTATGGCAATATATAGACGAATAATTTATAATTCAGAATTACAGATATGTTCAATAATTGGTTGTACATTTTGCATCAATCCCTATTTTGCAATATTAAATTTGGTTTAATGATTTTAACAGTAAAACTGGTTTTGAGAAATATTTCATTGATAAAATTCGACTCAGAAATTGGTTTATGTACGTGTCACAGTTAAAACATATTGGTCCTGAGAAGAAGATATAGTGTCAATACCTTCTTCTACTTTTAAAAATGACTTCTAAATGACACCAAGGGTACACAGAAGGTGATACAGTGTCCATACCTACTTCTACTCTTGACTCTGACGTCAAAATGACACTAATGGTACACAGAATCTTCTATGCCCCACCATATTTTTTTTCCAGGGATGTTACAGATATAATTATAAGATTACTAAGAAAATCAAATCAAATGGAAATTAAAAAGGTATTTTCTCTGTTTAAATCTTGATGAATAGAAATCGTGAAAGAAAATCAAGAGTAGAACTAGGTATGGACACTGTAAATTAAGGCAACAGTGTCCATACCTAGTTCTACTCTAGATTTTTTTTTCACGATTTCTATTCATCAAGATTTAAACAGATAAAATACTTTTCTAATATCCATTAAATTTAATTTTTTAGTAATCTTATAATTATATCTGCAATATCCTTGTAGAAAAAAAATTATGGTGGGCCATAGAAGATTGAGAATGATCACAATTCTACAATGGCTCAACCTAGTGTTTGAATTCAAACCGTCTAGCTACAGGTTTGCTCGAACCAGAGCGAACACCTTGAACCCATCCACTGGTCCTATGTATAAACATGCAATAATCACTCGTAGAACAAAAGTATCCCCCTGCACTGTCCTCAGTCCTAAGCATATGCGTCAATCAACGATTTAGAAAATTAATTGATTTTTTGGGGCATAATCTGGGTCAGGCGGTATGCGAAATTTTATTTTTAGAAACCGGTTGAATTCCCTTGAATCCCCACACAATAAACTATGTACACAGATTTCGCTTAATTTTTTCTTAGAATTATTTACATGATTTATGTGAATGAAGGAATTCAGGTCGATGCTTATAAGCGCTTCATTTTCCTCGTTAACACGAATATATCTTACAATCACCTAATTATTTTGAAATTATTAATTAATGACATGATGAATGAAATAGAAGAAATATATGAAAATATAATAGAAAAAGTATTATAGATTAAAGTGAATAATTTAATGAATACATAATTAATTTTAAATATATTTTAATGAACAAAAATTATGAAAAATAAAGTGAAATAAACTAATAAAAACTGAGTAAAAATAATTAAAAAAGTGTTAAGAATCACAAAATAATGTAAAACTATGGCCATTGATCATTAAACTGAAAATCGTACAAAATTTCATTTAGTGATTTTCAATAAGTTTTTTTTTTATTTATACTTTGTTTCGTATATTTATACGAAACACTGATATGACGCTGAAGAAGAAGATTGTACAATCTTTGTTTCAATTTTGGCTAGAATTTTATAAACAAACATTGCATAATCGGCCAATGTATAAGTTATAAATAAATACCTGCAGAAAATTAAGGTTCAAATGATAAGCTTTTCCTAATTTCTATCTTTACCAGAATATTTATTATAGACATTACCTATCTGACAATCAAAATAAACGGTGTAGGTACATTCTTTTTCTTTGATCCTTAAATTAGCAATTCGGAAGTAAAACGGGTATTGTACTATGTTGAATGAAAATATCTATAAAAGTATACAGAAACAATTATAGATTATCAAATTTCACGGGGTTTACAGTAAAATTATTAAATACATTAGCCGTATTGATTAAACTTTAAAGCAATAAAATTGTTTCGAAAACAATTCTTTCAAATTTTTTTTTTTAAATTAATTTTTAAAATCGATATAACAATAAAATAGCTTGGAGTAGACCTCGCATTATTGCTCATATTTTGATTCGTTTTATTAATAGTAACGTACTACAACTCTATTAGTTTCTAAGTATTGGATGGATACTTTACCGTACATTGTTTACAGCATTGTGTGCATACTGTACACACTAATGAGTCTGTGTGTGTACAACCAATTAACACACTTTACGGGGTTTACTCACTAGGCTATATAAGTTGCTTGTAAACACTGGCTAAATGACCAGAACAAAGGGGCCAGTCTGCCCAAAATTGAAGGCCAATTACCCAATTTATATTCGGCAGATAAGAGATGGACACTGTATCACCTTCTGTGTACCATTGGTGTCATTTCGACGTCAGGGTCAAGAGTAGAAGTAGGTATGGACACTGTATCACCTTCTATGTACCATTGGTATCATTTTGACGTAAGAGTCAAGAGTAGAAGTAGGTATGGACACTGTATCACCTTCTGTGTACCATTGGTGTCATTTTGACGTCAAAGTCAAGAGTAGAAGTAGGTATAGACACTGTATCACCTTCTGTGTACCATTGGTGTCATTTTGACGTCACCATATGATCACTTCATTACTTTGAATTTCTAAATAATACGATTTTAAACTATTTTTTAATAGGATACCCAGGGCCTAAAATATCTTCTCCAACAGTAAATTTCAGAAAGATTATTTATCCCAAAGTAGATTCAATATATAAATTACTCAAAAACTGCAAATTAAATATTGTACTTCCAATAAAAGGTCCCTCCACTCTAAATTAAAATTTCTCTATAGAGCTAAGGTTATATAACTTATCACAGTTATAAGAAAATAAATAGGTTAAGTATTCGCTTCGTAATTAATTATATTAAAAACAATTTACACTCAACATTAATAATGTCCGACATTTCTAAGATTAAATAGAAGAAAAAGTTAAAACAACGAACTTTTTATCGTATTTAGGTACATTATTAGGTACCTAATGTTTTTTTCAGGGGGAACGGTATTTACAGATATCTGTATATCTAGCTATTTTTAATGTCTATCATCTTTGTTATTGTTTTGAATTTGTCGGCAATACATCCTACTTTTTCTTCGCTTGAATTTTGGATGATAGAATTTTTTTTCAAGAATAACGTAAATTACACATTATAATAAAAATATAGAACCAAATTTGAAACGGTTTGTAGTTTTATAATCAGTACCTAACATTAGTTCTAGTGAATAGAATAAGTGCCATGTCACAGGAGCGTTTTTGGAACGTTTAAAATGCTCCAAAAGTGTCGCGTTACATGGATACATATGAAATGGGCTTAATAATAATTTCTTCAGAGTCAAAAACGCTGTGAAGAAACGCTCTTATGACACTGCCCTAAGACAAATCGAGTGGAGGGAACCGTTGAGGAATTTGATTCAATATTAATTATTTCCCTCGTTCTCTCATTCTCCTCTCACTGTCACTATTCCTCTCTCTCATTCCCTCACTCTCTCCAATCTTCCCTCTCCACATGTTCTTCTCTCCACTGTCCCACAGACACTGCCCTCCATCTCTCCATTCTACTCAGTGTTTATCCTAATTAATGAGGGCAACAAATCAATTACCGGACAGAATAAGTTATCGAATTGAATTTTCAAACGGTTATCATGTAAATGCATTATAAACTAAATAAACTTTCAATAATTAAAGTAAAGGGTCTATCTAACATTTTCGAGTAAATGGTCCAAGATACTCGATATTTCGAAGGAAAATTCTCAAAATGTGAGATAGTTCCTCTACCTTATTTGAAATTCTAGTAATTTTTATTATAAACAACAAACATTTGTTTTTCCATGTTAATCCATATTGACATATAATTACATAATTTGGTGTGAATTACTATTCCGATAATTTGGTTAATTACAACACGATATTACTATTTATAGTAAAAATAGGATGAGGCCAACAGAAATTAACGGGAGACCCACTCTAATGTTTTGTGTAGGAACAGTAGAACTCTGCTATAGTGAATGAGAGTCCTCCTGAGTAAGAGAACTACCCCGTATATTGAATAAATGTCATTTGTTCTGCCTTGACTGTCAATCGTAGCTATAGCTACTTTTATCGTAGCTCTGGTATCGACATATCAATCGTAGCTACTTTTTATCGTTGTTCTGGTATCGACATATCAATCGTAGCTACTTTTTATCGTAGTTCTGGTATCGACATATCAATCGTAGCTACTTTTATCGTAGTTCTGGTATCGACATATCAAGCGTAGCTACTTTTATCGTAGTTCTGGTATTGACATATCAATCGTAGCTACTTTTATCGTAGTTCTGGTATCGACATATAAATCGTAGCTACTTTTATCGTAGTTCAAGTATCGACATATCAATCGTAGCTACTTTTTATTGTAGTTCTGGTATCGACAAATCAATCGTAGCTACTTTCTATCGTAGTTCTGGTATAATTGACATATTAATCGTAGCTTCTTTTTATCGTAGTTCTGGTATCTACATATCAGTCGTAGGTACTTCTATCGTAGTTCTGATATCGACATATCAATCGTAGCTACTTTTTATCATAGTTCTGGTATCGACATATCAATCGTAGCTACTTTTATCGTAGTTCTGGTATCGACATATCAATCGTAGCTACTTTTTATCGTAGTTCTGGTATCGACATATCAATCGTAGCTACTTTTATCGTAGTTCTGGTATCGACATATCAATCGTAGCTTCTTTTTATCGTAGTTCTGGTATCTACATATCAGTTGTAGATACTTTTATCGTAGTTCTGGTATCGACATATCAATCGTAGATACTTTTATCGTTAGGTATCTACCTATCAATCGTAGGTACTTCTATCGTAGGTATCTACCTCTCAATCGTAGGTACTTTTATCGTACGTATCTACCTATCAATCGTAGGTACTTTTATCGTAGGTATCTACCTATCAATCGTAGCTACTTCTATCGTAGGTATCTACCTATCAATCGTAGCTAATTTTATCGTAGGTATCTACCAATCAATCGTATGTACTTTTATCGTAGGTATCTACCTACCAGTCGTAGGTACTTTTATCGTAGGTATCTACCTATCAATCGTAGGTACTTTTATCGTAGGTATCTACCTATCAATCGTAGGTACTTTTATCGTAGGTATCTACCTATCAATTGTAGGTACTTTTATCGTAGGTATCTACCTATCAATTGTAGGTACTTTTATCGTAGGTATCTACCTATCAATTGTAGGTACTTTTGTCGTAGGTATCTACCTATCAATTGTAGATACTTTTATCGTAGGTATCTACCTATCACTTGAAGGTACTTTTATCGTAGGTATCTACCTATCAATTGTAGGTACTTTTATCGTAGGTATCTACCTATCAATTGTAGGTACTTTTGTCGTAGGTATCTACCTATCAATTGTAGATACTTTTATCGTAGGTATCTACCTATCAATTGTAGGTACTTTTGTCGTAGGTATCTACCTATCAATTGTAGATACTTTTATCGTAGGTATCTACCTATCAATTGAAGGTACTTTTATCGTAGGTATTTACCTATCAATTGTAGGTGCCTTTATCGTAGGTATCTACCTATCAATTGTAGGTACTTTTATCGTAGGTATCTACATATCAATTGAAGGTACTTTTATCGTAGGTATCTACCTATCAATCGTAGGTACATTTATCGTAGGTATCTACCTATCAATCGTAGCTACTTTTATCGTAGGTATCTACCTATCAATTGTAGGTACTTTTATCGTAGGTATCTACCTATCAATCGTAGGTACTTTTATCGTAGGTATCTTACCTATCAACCGTAGCTACTTTTATCGTAGGTATCTACCTATCAATTGTAAGTACTTTTATCGTAGGTATCTACCTATCAATCGTAGCTACTTTTATCGTAGGTATCTACCTATCAATTGTAGGTACTTTTATCGTAGGTATCTACCTATCAATTGTAGGTACTTTTATCGTAGGTATCTACCTATCAATCGTAGCTACTTTTATCGTAGGTATCTACCTATCAATTGTAGGTACTTTTATCGTAGGTATCTACCTATCAATCGTAGGTACTTTTATCGTAGGTATCTACCTATCAACCGTAGCTGTACAAAGTCTATCTATTTTGTTTGACGTTTTGTTTGCAGTTCCGCGAACACATAAACGATTGTCTATAAACAAAAGGTTAGATTTAGTAACATCTTTAGATTGACTTCTAATGCATGCTAACCTAGAGCTTTGCGATGCTAATGTAAAAGTAAAGGCACCCAGAGAGAGAGTTATGGTGGGGCCATAGAAGATTAAGAGAGAGCTTGTTTAATCTTCAACCATAGATTTATCTCCTACATTGAAGGAAAATTATAGCAGGGCCATATAAGATTCAAACGGGACTTAATTCAATTTTCTATGATTTGATATTTTAAACAGAATTATGGTAGGGCATCGAAGATTATAAGAGGCCCTACATAATCTCCCATCACCAACCATACTTTTATTAATATCTATAGGAATTGAAATGACTCTATAATCTGTATAATGAAAAAAATGAAAAAGTAGCAAATATGGAGTTTAGAAAAATTTATCGTTTATTAATAATAATTATGATTAGATTATATTGATATGAAAGAATAAATGGCTTAAATGAAAGGATAATGAAACTCGTTTATATTAATTGAAAGTATTTAATTATTTTAAAGAATTTTTATGTTAAATTAAATAAAGCTGTTAAATAGCTCAAAGGAATTTCATGATAAAGTTGAGTCTAGATTTCTTAAAACCAACTTCTTGGAACTATTATTATTTTACATTATGAAAGAAAAAATGATCATCTACATATATAACTTTTAATAATTCGTTATGAATTTTTTTTTTTGGTTTCATATTCATAGAAATATAGCAGAACAGTTATAATTATAGCACGATTTATCTTTTAAAACAGAAAACAACTACTTTTTAACACTAAAGTGATAGTTTTAAACTGATAGGTTTTAATTTTTCTTATTCGAAAAATTAATGGAAAAATGTTAACCCAAATAATAACGAGTTTTTTTACACACAAAAAAACAGTTATTTTAGAGTTCAAATTTGAAAAAAACACCAAAAATTCCATATTCTACTTGAGTTCTCAAAGGTTCAATAAAGTTCTCAAAGGACCAATTAAGTTCTCAGAGGCTCTCTGAAGTTCCAAAGTTCTATTTGAGAACACATCAGTTCATTCAGGTTCAAAGGTCCACCTGCGTTCTGGATAGCAGGGCTACTTTCTGGGCCCGCTGGATCACTTCTCCACATTTCTCTTTGCGGATAAACCGACAGTCCTGGAAAAATCCTTCGTTGCGGGGGAATCCATTCGTACCGTCTGCGTAAGTAACCAGACCTGAAAAAGAAATAGTTTAACTTGAAAGGAATTTTGAATGTATTAAACCTTCTATAACAATTTCTTCTGATTTTGCTTGAGTAGTTAATCTCATGCTAATACTATAGACTGCCTGTGACTCTTTGAGTCAGTACTTTTTCAATTTAATAATTCCATCTATTATTACCTTCGCAATCTTGTGGAAGGTTATATTATACCCGGCCTTTATTTATTTCTTTATCATCCTGTTATTCGCATATCTGAAAAAGTATTGAGCCAAATTGTCTGAAATTTGTTGAAACGATTGGTCAAGGTCCAGTGACCTGCTAATATAATTTGGGGAGCGACCCGGTCAAAGGTCAAGGTCATGGTCATTTATAACTCGAAAAGTATTGAACCATATTGCATAAAACTTGGTGGGACGATTGTTCAGTATACAGGAACCATTTTGTTAGATTTTGGGAGCGATCGGGTTAGAGGTCAAAGATCAAGCATTTATAACTCAATAAGAATTCAACCAAATTGTCTGAAATTTGATAAGACGATTGGTCAATGTCCAGGAACCAACTGGTAGAATTTTGGGAGCGATCCGGTCAAAGGTCAAGGTCATTTATAACTCAATAACTCAAAAAGTATTGAACCATATTGCATTAAATTTGGTGGGACGATTGGTCACTATCCAGTTACCAGTTTATTAGATTTTGGGAGAGAATGGGTCAAAGTGGAGGCGAAGGTATGCGCTCTACCGAGTGCACGTAATCTAGTTCATTAAAAAATCGCTTCTTTTTTGTACCGATCGAAAATGTATATCTCTTCCATTTAGTTGTCATACAAGTTCATTTTAATTGGTTCTTATTTTTTATTATGATTACATACATGCAATATTGACAGAGTTTTATTTATGTAGATATAGATTATCCTACAATTTGATAGGTTTTTTGCCATACAAAATACTGTCCCTGTGGCCCGCTTCACACTTCCGTTTATTAACACCGCGGGAAAAAAGTTCGTCCTAAAATGTGTTCACACTCGCGTTTTTAATCGACAAAAAGGAAAAATCTATTGTGATGTTTCCTTCAGCGGTAAAAACAAAAGTGTGAAGGGGCCTAAATTTCATCACACTCACCATGACCCCAAACTCTTCCCCCTCGAAATTCTCCCTCGAATCTCATACCATCATTCCTCCAGAAGACGCCGTGTCCGTGGAACCAACCCTGCATGAACTCGCCTTCATACCTGAATCACAAAACGATAGTTAAAGGATAAAAAATACTATCTAACATAATGATAATGAATATTTTCAAAATATGGATGGATGTTGAACGCTAGGTGAATGGTGAAACTTAGTTTCGATGAAATTCTTTCACACGATTTCTCTGCCCTAAGATGAGTACTTGTCCTATATTGTTCAGCATTCTCATCGAGGCACTATGCTTTTCATAATTATGCCATGTCATCTTGTATATAGAGTTCCCTAATTACCTTGCTCCATCAGCAAACACCAGAAGTCCAAGTCCTGTAAAAAGTCCGTTCTGGAAAGTTCCATCATACCGTGCTCCATCAGGCAGAACCAGATGGCCCATTCCTGTAAAGTTCGATCGGATTATTATTTAATGTCTTTAAATTTTACGCAAAAAACCTATATTGGTATAGTATTAATTCACGTTTTTCATCTCAAAATCTTACCATGTTTCTGTCCCTTGCTGTTCCAGTCCCCTATGTACAAAGATCCGTCTTCGTATTCGTATGAACCGTACTGAACAACCCCTGGATGAACTGAGTACAAAAAAATTATTGATGAGGACTGTGATACCTACTATGCTTAAAGGTCCTCTCCAAGCAAATATTTTTATTGATTTATTTAACGAGGCTAATGTTTCTTATCATTTTGCTGCAAACCGCATCGAATTTGGTAGCATATTTATAATTTTATATGCTTTTAAAGATTTTTATAATCAAAACTCTACAAAACCTATTTTACTTCCGACTTACTAATTTAAGAAATTTTCAGCCTGAAGAAAAAGAATGTACACCATTTGTTTTGATTGTCAACTAGGTATTAGGTTTAATAAAACCATTTAATATTCGTCTAAAGGTATAAAATTGAATGAACTTATTATAGAAACGTTTATATACTTTAGGAAACAATCAATATCTAAAATAAAAGCCGAAAACGCATGGCTTGTTTATAAAATTTAAATTTGTAATCAAAACAAAGAGTGTACAATCTTCTTCTTGAGCATCAGATTAGTGATTCGCTCAATTGTTGCTCACAGAGTATTAAAAACTTTAAAAACAAATTATAAAATATATACTGAACCAAATTGTATGCGGATTACAGAACAATGATCCTAGACCTTAGTTCTATAATACTATGTTATAAACTCATTTTTTTCCCGGAGCCTGGAGAGGACCTTTAAGGTACGTTTTGCATGCAGTGATTATCGCTGAGCACTAGTTCAATGCTATTCCTATAGGGCTTTTTTGCAATTAGCAATTATCGCTGAGCACTATTTCAATGTATTTCTATTACTGAGCGCAACAATCATTGCATAGAAAACCTACCTAAAGAATAAGTAGGTTTGAATGACGTAGGTTTGAGAAGATTTTGCGCCTAGTTTTTGTTTTGACTGTTTTTTAATTCTAATTTAGTCAAGATTTTGGGAATATACTCATGTGACGTTTAAATGAAAATAATACTACGTTTTTGTATTCAAAATGGTTATAATTCAAAAAACTGGAATTATTATAGTTCTACATAAGTCTATGTATGTATGTAAGAATAAAAAATCATCAACTGAAATTGTGTCAATTCCGGTAGTGAATGTAAAAGATAATAGGTCTACGTAAATGAAATCATTCATTGATAATAAACAGGTGTAATAGTCAACTAATTCGGTAAAATATGTTTCAAAGAGGAAAACGTGAATATCATGTTTACTGTACCTTCATTTTGTTCCTTTTTTGCCATTTTTTAGTATGATTAATAAAATCCAATTCCTTTACTTTACATAAATTGAAGTAAATCTGGAAAATCAGGCCACTATTCGATTCTAATTGAAGGCAAATATGGTAATATATCTATCGAAACTTTTGAGGATATCTGGTACAGGATATATCTACCTTAGACCCGGTTTTCTGTTCTTTAATTTCATCAACTGAAGCGACAATTCTTTACTGTTAAAGAATCTGTTCCTAAAATTGTGTTAGCTAGTTCCTTCACCCATTTTGGTCTTCACTTTTGACCCAGAGTCGAAGTAAGATTAAAGATTTACCTCACTTAATCATCGAAGATTAAGGGTTTACCTCACTTAACCATCGAAGATTAAGGAGTAAATTCACTTAACCATCGAAGATTAAGGGACAACTTCACTTAATCACCGAAGATTAAGGAGTAACTTCACTTAATCATCGAACATTAAGGAATTACCTCACTTAATCAGCGAAAATTAAGGAGTCACCTCACTTAATCAGCTAAAATTAATGAGTAAATTCACTTAATCATCGAAGATTAAGGGGCAACTTCACTTAATCACCGAAGATTAAGGAGTTACCTCACTTAATCACCGAAGATTAAGGAATTACCTCACTTAATCACCGAAGATTAAGGAGTTACCTCACTTAATCATCGAAGATTAAGGAGTAAATTCACCTAATCATTGATGGCCCCACTATAGGACTCTTCTCTGTAAAACGGTCAAATCTTTTAAATTTTCTCTTTAACGTCTATTTTGGAACCACCAAAAACTGATAAAATGAAACCTAAGAGCTTTTTGCTAAATTTTGCCTCTTATAGCCTGAACATGACACAGGAAATCTCTGTTACAAACAATGTTAATGAAGATACTGAATAGAGAACCTCTCCACGAACCGATTACAGTAACTTGTATGGCTGCCTGAGCTGGGCAAAAAAAAAAGTAGAAGAAAGAAATCACTATTGCCAATCCAGATGATATATGTGTGTGACGTCATCACAACAACTCGTCTAAATACAAATATAGGGACTTGGTTTTAGAATATGAATAAATCTAATGGTTATTCTTTAGTTTAAAATCAATAGATAAGAGTTTATAAATCTATTCTCAATTTAATTAACTTAGATCCTTTGTTAAGTGTTGTTCTTTTGACGTCACGAGCACCTAACAGCCCTATTGTCAGTACAGTGTATATTATTATACCCTAATGTATATTGAGTCTATTTTCAAATACCATAAAACTATAATTGATTAATTATAATATTCATTTGAATATAGTCTAATTGCATGATTTCTCTAAATAGCGTATACACTCAAATACCGGACACCATCGAGTTACCGAATTTAAAAATAGGTAATGAAGATTTATGTTAAATATATATATAGTTTAATTTTTTTTTTTCTAAGAGAAACAACACAGTTATTTGGACACTATGTAAACACCCACTTCCCGAATACAACGGCACTCTCCTATCTATAATGCGTGAAATATATACAGAAAGACTATATGAATTATTTTCGTACGATAATATGGTTGTGTCCGCTGATACAGTTTTCACCCAAGTTTACTTGCACTATATGGAAAAATGGAACCTATAATAAATATTTAAGTAATAAATTATTTTGATAAATATTAGTACGAGAGAGAAAAGTTTTCTATGATGTTATTTAGATAAATTTTCTTTATTTTAGGGTAGACTGTAATAAGATAAGATTTATATTTAATATCGTTAAAAAGTTATCAATACTTACTATAATGTGTAAGTGATTAAAAAATTATTTATGTAGAAATAAAAAGATTAAATTAATTAGGGATTAAAACTTTTATGATAAAGAAAACACAAATAATTCGTTTAAAATAACTCACAATATCGCCGCTCAGGGATGAAAGAAAGCTACTCGATGCATCGATTTAGTCTAAAAATTACGCGCATTATTCCCATTGACGCCGACACACATGTTGACATTTACGCTTTCTCACAATGACATTTAAATGGCGTAGAGCAGGTTAGAGCAGATTACTAAATATTAAGTTGGGGTTGAAAAATTAACATCTGCTTTGTAACAAAAGGCCAAAGCTCTAGTTAAAACAAGGGACTCGAAGAAGCAGTCAGAAAGAAAAATGTCTCTATGAACAAAGTCATCTACTACCATCGATGACGAGCTCATGGATGCAGAAAAGCTACTCCGTGAATGCAGTCACTTACCAAGTTATGTGACGAAAAGGGACACAAACACCGGTGGCTGCACTCACGGATGGAAGAAGAAAATGAAGATGTGATCGTAAATGAAGCCTACAAACCTACTTAACACAAAATCTAAGACATCGTAGTTGAAGAGCATAACCCTAGCGCTATCCTCTGAAACTGCAAGTAGCGTTAAAAATGATAAACATGGTGGATTATAAAAGATATTTATGATCTTCCTAAACATTGGAAGATCATAGATAATTTTTATAGTCCACCTCCTTCTAAATTACCTCGTTCTAGGAAACAAATTTATGTTACGTAAATTAACATCATTGATCAGTAACTTTTTCTAAAAATCGTTCTTAAACATATATTAGTTCTTATAATCAAAATGACTAGAGTTAGGAGTTACAGCTGTTTTTTTTCCTATTAATACAGTAAGAATATCTTTTTTATTTAAACCGTATTTTAAAATTATTTTCCCTACTTATAACTGTGTAACTACACATTTACCTGTTTTCAACACATTTAATAATTTGACATAATTTTAACTTAATGACAACAATTTTAAATGTATGATGCTACATCTCACTTCATATTTTTTAAGGAATGTTTGCCATTTCCACACCTGTGTAACAGTGACGTCACTCCCTACACTAACTTACAGGTGTGACAACTGAAAAGTACACAATATACACTATACACTAGTATACAGGTTCTAAGTATGACATCATCATTAAGGTGTAACAATTGAAAATGTTAAGAAACAAAAACAACGTGAACGCGAGTAATTTGCAGGTCGAATATTATGCCGTCATGAATGCGTGTTTGTGACGTCATTAAAACATCAAATAAATTATAATAAGTTATACTGTGTTCTTAGTCTTTGATAACTATAGAGAAAAAATTAATAATTCGTGGCTATGGCTACGGGTCACACTATTATTAATAATTAAAAAAATATAGTTTAAACTTTCGAAGTTAGAAAAGAGTTTTATAAAAATAGTATACAGGTAATAATACGTAATATACACAGAGAAAAAAGTTTACTCATATTTAATGGGTCAACAATTTATGCTTTGAATCAATTTATTACGTGAGTTGGTTTGACTATAATCATGTTTTCATGTGTGTCAAAACAACTATGACGTGTGTGTCACCAAACATAGTTAATTCAAATCATTTTATAGATTGAATCAACTTACTATGAGAGTTAGAGTTACATTTTGGGAGTTTAGACATATCTTAAAACAACTAGGACATAGTGCGTTGAAGTAACTCACAAAGATTGTCATTTCAGTGTATCTGGTGTATGAATTAACTTACTATGAGAGTTGACGCTACTTTATTAATTTTAGGTGCGAGTTAAATCAACTATGACATAGTGTGTTATAGTAACCCACAAAGACTGTTAATCCAGTGTATTCTGCAGTGTATGAATTAACTTACTATGAGAGTTGGCGCTACATTTTTGTAAGTTTAGGTAAGAGTTAAAACAACTATGACATGGTGTGATAATGTAACCCACAAAGACTGTTAATCTTATTTATCTGGTGTATAAATTAACTTACTATGAGAGTTAGTGCTACTTTTTTTTAAAGTTTAGATGTGAGTTCAATCAAATGAGTAAGTGGCAACTTATGCTTTCCTCAAAGCTAATTTATTCGCATAACACTTTTCAGTTCAAATCTTGTTTCAAGTGTGTTACGTGTTGAATGTGAACGCTCCTCAATACCATTTTAGTTCAAGTGCAAACAATAGCGTTATATGCGTTAAATAGTATTATCGGTGCCGATCGATTATTAATTAATTCCATTAATAAATTGATAAATGTCTGCCTAAATATTCTAAAATATTGGTGATTGATAGTTTGGTGGCTTTATATAGGTAGTTATTTGAAGAGCTGATTATCAGTATATAACTTTTATAATAATAAATTTTGATTACTGCCTTCCAGTTTGTAAACTGATATCCAAACTAATTTTCCTAGATTATTATATATGTTAACTTAAGCATCATACCTACCTAGCTGTTTTTTTTCAGTGTCAATACCTTCTACATGGGATACGGTCAAGAGCCCCCCCGATCATGAGCCCCCCTAGGTCATGAGCCCTCCCGGTCACGAGCCCCCCCCCCTCCCTGTTTTTTTTAATCCTTATTTACCTAGTTATAAACAAATGAAGAATTACTTAGATAGAAATAGGTAACTGAGAGTTACTAATGTAGTTTGTTGTATCCGCTAGTTTGTTGTACTGCACACTTCATGATTGTTTAATGACCTGGCAGGGGGGTTCGGGGGGCGGCACGCCCCCCGATATACATATATTTTATGTCTATTCAGTAATGAACTACAAAAGTGTCAATAAGGATTAAATAGTAT
This sequence comes from Caprella mutica, assembly GCA_947561585.1. Taxonomy (NCBI): domain Eukaryota; kingdom Metazoa; phylum Arthropoda; class Malacostraca; order Amphipoda; family Caprellidae; genus Caprella; species Caprella mutica. Next base: position 61,962 of record CANNZV010003426.1, read on the forward strand.
GGGTAAATAAGTATTTAAAAACAGGGGGGCTCGTGACCGGGGGGCTCATGACCGGGGAGGCTCTTGACCGGGGGGGGGGGGCTCATGACCGGGGGATCTATGACCTACACCCCTTCTACATAGGCTAGGCAGTTACTGCGCTGTCCTCAGAATAGAGTAAGTTCCAAATTATCAGGCGATTTCAAATTTTCGGTCACGTATGAAATGTAGTATATAGCTACCTAATAGCTAATTAAAATAAAAGTTAATTTAATATAGTTTTTCTTACGCGACCGAAAATGTGGAGCCGTCCGATATTTCGGAATTTATCCTAGTATCTCAAGTAAAGTGGTCTGATAATTTATATATTTTAAAACTAGTTGGTGTACTTATAGGTAGGGTTACACAGCCAAATTCGGTTCTTTAATTTCTAATTGTGACCCTATTAAGAGAGTCTCAAAATCATTCTGAAATTAGTTTAGCTATATACTAAATTGTTGAACATCATAATTTAAGCTCAATTTATGATAGGTTCTATTCATTTCACGAGTGCCTTGAAGTCATGATGGTTATTAATGTTTCTGAGATAAGAGACCGCAGTTAGTTAAAGTGCCGCAATTTACCTACTTGACCCTAGTTTTCTATGACTGGGAGAACTCCATCCAAGGAGGTAGTCGGAGGAGAACACCGTCCAGGAATTTAGCAGGGAGAACTCCAACCAGAGGTGAGCCTTTTGATATATTATACTTTCTTGGTATTTAATTAATGTCTACATTATGAGTGTATAATGAACAAAATTATGAGGATTAGCTAGAAAAATCCATTGCATTTATTAGAGCTAAATTTATACTGCATCTGAAGATTTATAATTAGTTTAACATTTTATATAAATAATTTACCTATATGAAAGAATTATCAGTTAATAATTCTTTTCATTTCATTATTAATATATGGTTTTCTATATTTTCTGAATCTACTTTCAGATCTTGATGAAGAATTGATGAAGTAGATCAACGTCATCAACTATCGGAGTCCTCTTCAATTCCTTTGAATGGTTCAGGAACAATTATGCTAGGTCAAAGTAAGTATTTGAAAATATTAGATGATTTTTAAATATGTATTTGCAATATGATTAGCTCTTACTTTTTCATATGCTTTTAGGGATTCCAGACATGAAAGGAATATTGAAGCTGTCGCTATCTCATCACAAAAGGAAAAAGAGTTGGTGATGTTATTGATAATGTATATGAACGATACTGTGAATTTCTATTCAATATATATTAATATACGAATCTCTTATTTCAGGAATTGGCAACCTACAGTCGTGAAAGAAAGTGACGAGAATTCAAATTGTTCTTCTAAATAATAAATCTAAAACTTAAATGTTTACATTTCGTTTTCAATTTGACCTTGGTAATTCTATTAGCATATTTCAATATCAGTGCCTATGAGTAAGATGAATTGCACTAAAATATGGTTTAGAAGATAAAGGCTTTATCATTAATTTATTATTCATTAAGTTATAGTACAATTGCAGCATATCAAAGATTTATCAACTTTTTTAATCTAGCCTGGTTAATTAATTCATCTAGCCTACCTATTTATCACTACGTAAAGTTATTTATGTCATCTAACTACTTATTTATAAACTGACCTAATGAGATTACTTATTTAATCTAATCTATTAATTTACAACTGATAACCATATATCAATTCATAGGATCGAAAACATTTCAAAAAGCAAGGATAGGTCTAGGTGATCAAT
>CANNZV010003427.1:0-63679 GCA_947561585.1 Caprella mutica
GAAAATAATATAATTTCATTCATTCAAAATAATATAATTTATCCATTCAAAATAATATAAATTATTCATTCAAAAAAATATAATTCATTCATTCAAAATAATATAATTTATTCATTCAAAATAATATAATTTGATCATTAATTCATTCATTCAAAATAATATAATTTATTCATTCAAAATAATATTTTTTCAATCTGTCAAAATAATATAATTCTTTCATTCAAAATAATATAATTTATTCATTCAAAATAATATAATTCATTCATTCAAAATAATATAATTCATTCATTCAAAATAATATAATTTCATTCATTCAAAATAATATAATTTATCCATTCAAAATAATATAAATTATTCATTCAAAAAAATATAATTCATTCATTCAAAATAATATAATTTATTCATTCAAAATAATATAATTCATTCATTCAAAATAATATAATTTATTCATTCAAAATAATATAATTTATTCATTCAAATTAATATAATTCTTTCATTCAAAATAATATAATTTATTCATTCAAAATAATATAATTTATTCATTCGAAATAATATAATTTATTCATTCAGAATAATATAATTTATTCATTCAAAATTATATAATTTATTCATTCAAAATAATATAATTCATTCATTCAAAATAATATAATTCATTCATTCAAAATAATATAATTCTTCCATTCAAAATAATATAATTTATTCATTCAAAATAATATAATTCAATCATTCAAAATAATATAATTTATTCATTCAAAATAATATAATTTATTCATTCAAAATAATATAATCTATTCATTCGAAATAATATAATTTATTCATTCAAAATAATATAATTTATTCATTCAAAATAATATAATTTATTCATTCAAAATAATATAATTCTTTCATTCAAAATAATATAATTCATTCATTCAAAATAATATAATTTATTCATTCAAAATAATATAATTTATTCATTCAAAATAATATAATTTATCCATTCAAAATAATATAATTCATTCATTCAAAATAATATAATTCATTCATTGAAAATAATATAATTTCATTCATTCAAAATAATATAATTTATCCATTCAAAATAATATAAATTATTCATTCAAAAAAATATAATTCATTCATTCAAAATAATATAATTTATTCATTCAAAATAATATAATTTGATCATTAATTCATTCATTCAAAATAATATAATTTATTCATTCAAAATAATATTTTTTCAATCTGTCAAAATAATATAATTCTTTCATTCAAAATAATATAATTTATTCATTCAAAATAATATAATTCATTCATTCAAAATAATATAATTCATTCATTCAAAATAATATAATTTCATTCATTCAAAATAATATAATTTATCCATTCAAAATAATATAAATTATTCATTCAAAAAAATATAATTCATTCATTCAAAATAATATAATTTATTCATTCAAAATAATATAATTTAATCATTCAAAATAATATAATTTAATCATTCAAAATAATATAATTTATTCATTCAAAATAATATAATTTATTCATTCAAAAAAATATAATTTATTCATTCGAAATAATATAATTTATTCATTCAAAATAATAAAATTCATTCATTCAAAATAATATAATTTATTCATTCAAAATAAATAATATAATTCTTTCATTCAAAATAATATAATTTAATCATTCAAAATAATATAATTTAATCATCCAAAATAATATAATTTATTCATTCAAAATAATATAATTCATTCATTCAAAATAATATAATTTATTCATTCAAAATAATATAATTTATTCATTCAAAATAATATAATTCTTTCATTCAAAATAATATAATTTATTATTCGAAATAACATAATTTATTCATTCAAAATAATATAATTTATTCATTCAAAAAAATATAATTTATTCATTCGAAATAATATAATTTATTCATTCAAAATAATATAATTCATTCATTCAAAATAATATAATTTATTCATTCAAAATAATATAATTCATTCATTCAAAATAATATAATTCTTTCATTCCAAATAATATAATTTATTCATTCAAAATAATATAATTTATTCATTCAAAATAATATAATTTATTCATTCAAAATAATATAATTTATTCATTCAAAATAATATAATTTATTCATTCAAAATAAAATAATTTATTCATTCAAAATAATATAATTCATTCATTCAAAATAATATAATTTATTCATTCAAAATAATATAATTTATTCATTCAAAATAATATAATTCATTCATTCAAAATAATATAATTTATTCATTCAAAATATTATAATTCATTCATTCAAAATAATATAATTTATTCATTCGAAATAATATAATTTATTCATTCAAAATAATATAATTTATTCATTCAAAAAAATATAATTTATTCATTCGAAATAATATAATTTATTCATTCAAAATAATATAAATTATTCATTCAAAAAAATATAATTCATTCATTCAAAATAATATAATTTATTCATTCAAAATAATATAATTCATTCATTCAAAATAATATAATTTATTCATTCAAAATAATATAATTTATTCATTCAAATTAATATAATTCTTTCATTCAAAATAATATAATTTATTCATTCAAAATAATATAATTTATTCATTCGAAATAATATAATTTATTCATTCAGAATAATTTAATTTATTCATTCAAAATAATATAATTTATTCATTCAAAATAATATAATTTATTCATTCAAAATAATATAATTCATTCATTCAAAATAATATAATTTGTTCATTCAAAATAATATAATTAATTCATTCAAAATAATATAATTTATTCATTAATAATAATATAATATATTCATTCAAAATAATATAATTCATTCATTCAAAATAATATAATTTATTCATTCAAAATAATATAATTTATTCATTCAAAATAATATAATTTATTCATTAATAATAATATAATTTATTCATTCAAAATAATATAATTCATTCATTCAAAATAATATAATTTATTCATTCAAAATAATATAATTTATTCATTCAAAATAATATAATTTATTCATTAATAGTAATATAATTTATTCATTATTGAGTATGTTTGTACTTGTGTAATAAGTACGTTTGTACTTGTGTATTAAGTACGTTTGTACTTGTGTATTAAGTATGTTTGTACTTGTGTATTAAGTACGTTTGTACTTGTGTAATAAGTACTTTTGCACTTGTGTAATAAGTACGTTTGTACTTGTGTAATAAGTACCTTTGTACTTGTGTAATAAGTACGTTTGTACTTGTGTATTAAGTATGTTTGTACTTGTGTATTAAGTATGTTTGTACTTGTGTAATAAGTATGTTTGTACTTGTGTAATAAGTACGTTTGTACTTGTGTAATAAGTACGTTTGTACTTGTGTAATAAGTACGTTTGTACTTGTGTATTAAGTATGTTTGTACTTGTGTATTAAGTATGTTTGTATTGTGTATTAAGCTCTTTATATGTTAATGCAATATTCATTCTTTAATTACCTCCATGAGCATTTCAATTGATGCAAACAGTATTCTAGCTTCCATATTTGACTCCGTTTCGGTCCGTTCCCCTCCGTTTCGTTCCGTTCCCCTCCGTTTCGGTCCGTTTCGGTCCGTTTTGGTTCATTTTTGTCGGTTTCTGTGTTCATGCAAGTGTTATTTAGCAATATATAACTTCATTGAGCATTTAGAATGATGCAAATAGTTCTTTAACATACATATTTGCCTCCGTTTCAGTGTTTCTCCGCACCGTTTTAGTCGTTATGAAATAAATACAGACTGGATTAGGTATATAACTAGAGGCTTAGAAGGTACCTGCCTAGTGTAAATCACCCAAAAATGAACGATATAGATTCTAGCATATTCAATTTACACTTCAAAATAAGTTCTGACTCAAGAATTATGAGATGCTGTTAACCCTAATTAGTCTGGCAAAATTTAGGAGGATTCTTTACTCAATGATGTTCAGGAAACCTGAGGCTCGAATTATATGATTTTTTGTCAGTTAATAGCTTTTATCATATAGGTATGTACTGCGCAACATTTTATTTACCTACGATTGATAAGAACAGTGTTATTATATTGATTGAATCTGATTTGTCGAGCTGAAACTCCAGTCAGTGTTTTGAGGGTTACTAAAGCTAGTAAGTAGGTATTTTACTGCTGCATTTCATTACAACAAACCATTATTTTAATTAATTAGATGTATAGCCTGCCTAAATGGCAGTACCTTTGGTGTGATATCGCTGTAATTATAGATTCAACTAATATGCAACTTGTACAGGGTAAAGTTAATTATGACATAGGTAGGTAGGTACATCAAATGCAATTAAAAGTGAATAATAATAATACATTCATTCAGAAATAAAATGATGGTTCTAGGTATATTCCACCCCAGGTATATTCCACCCCGGTATAGTCCACCCCGGTATATTCCACCCCGGTATATTCCACCCCGGTATATTCCACCCCGGTATATTCCACCCTAGGTATATTCCACCCCCGGTATATTCCACCCCAGGTATATTCCACCCCAGGTATATTCCACCCCAGGTATATTTCACCCCAGGTATATTTCACCCCAGGTATATTCCACCCCAGGTATATTCCACCCCAGGTATATTCCACCCCAGGTATATTCCACCCCAGGTATATTCCACCCCAGGTATATTCCACCCCAGGTATATTCCACCCCAGGTATATTCCACCCCAGGTATATTCCACCCCAGGTATATTCCACCCCAGGTATATTCCACCCCAGGTATATTCCACCCCGGTGACAATGATCATTAGGGTAACAATAAAAATTGAAAACATTATTTTCAGATGTCCATTTGTTAAAATAGTTCGTACCAATGAAGAAAATCTCAGACGATATCCCGAGACATTTGTACTCTATTTAGAGGTAGCTTAAGTTAATTTTTGAACCTTTATCCTACTAGACAAAAATAAATACATTTATAGTTCAGTCTTTTATTTCGAATTTGAACGTTGAGCAAGTTAATATTAATTCTTTTTAACATGAAACTGTAGTATACACTCTAACAACAACAATGGTTGAAAGCTAGAGGTGTGGAGGGGGTCGACTGGCAGAGACAACCCATTCAATGATTTTGCTATTGGCTTGTAAGTTGTTTGGATTATAGACAAAAACTTCCGTGGTCAAAATATCTCCATATAAAAAGGCAATTATAACCCCAGTCTTAACACACTGTGCAATAGTCCTCCTCATCCCCATCAAAAACCTGGTCAAAATTGGGTCACCCTGTATATGAAAATGTAAATCAGGAAGGTGAAGATTTTCTACAAAGTTTAGATTATAAATAAGTCGGATTTGAGTATAAACTGTTTTCTTTATTGTTTGAGGTTTAAATTATGTGTATTTTTTGTTAATGATTTAAATTTAGGCATAAATGACTACTACCATGATATATATTTATTTTTGTACAATAATGAGTTGCTATATTGATTTCCCACAACATTTACCTAATATTTGTTTCATTACCTCAATATTGTATAAAATTTAGTGCACATCCAAATAAGGATAAAAAATTTGTCTTATAGTTATCCCTCGATAACCAAAATTCTCTATGATTTTAATCACAGAAAACTATCACTGCACACGAATTATGAAGTGGGTCTCAGTAATGAAGAAACCATTACAGGCAAGCCTCGCTTTAAGTACAACTCACTTTAGTAAAAGTTGTCATTATTTCGAGTCATGATTCGAAATAAGAACCGTTCGTAGACATAGAAAACTGAGACAATTTTTTGTGATTATTTCACGGTAACTAAAAGAAACGTCAAAATTATAATCCAGATGAGGTTATTATAAGAAATTGGTTCATAAATTCAAAATGTCCTAGTGTAGGGTTAAGTTCAGTGTTCTTGCATGGTTCCATATTTTCGAACATGTGATAATCTTTATATAATAATCATTATTTAACTTTTATTTCAATTAGTATGAACAAACGCAATAAGTAATGTTCCTAAATATTAATGAATAATAATATATGTACGATACCGTGCAATTTGCACGGGTAACACTAGTATTAATTATAATATTTTCTTTTCTGATGTGTCCTAAATTTTAGAACCAACCACTAACCTGGAACTTAGTACACCCTACTACCAAAAATATTTCATAGAGCATAAAATTGCTGTTTGTTAAATGTAGCACAATAGTTATAGAAATCTAAGTATCTATTAATTACTCGTCTATACTGAGTAAGAGTTAAGCTAGGGATGGATTTTAAAACATTTAAAACATTTATAAGATGCACGACTTAAAACTTTTTCATCACAGTCACAAACAATGAAAGACTGTACATATTATTATTAATATGCTTATATACGTACTATATAAGTTAATAACCCTAAATCAAATTTCCTTTCTACAACTTATAGAAAATGATATATATATATATATATATTCGAGGAGTGACAATTAAAAGTTTCTTGTTACTTTTAGTTACCGTTTGGTAACTAAACTGAGTCGTGATTTGGTAACTAAGGCGGGAGAAGCCTGTACTTCATAACTCAAGAGTTTCACTGTATTGTATTTATAAATAAATAATAAATATTTAGAATGACTATGGTATAATGGATACAAGTTAAACATCTCATTTTAATTTTACGTGATCTAAAATTTGAAATTATTTTTAAATACATTCATATTAATTTAAAGTTGGGTACACTTTTCTGTGGGTCACCCTGTATAACAATTTTCGCATTTTTCTAATCACTGAAGTTATGATATTTTCGGTTTTTATTTTATATCAAGATTTTTTGAAATAACGGATTATTTTAAAATGCCTCCATTTTTAATTCCGTATTTTTTTTAAATCACGCACTTCTTTGACATCTTGGATTTAGTTTATATCTCGCATCCCGAATATTTTTAAATTCTGCATTTTTCGTAAATCCCGCACTTTTGCAAAATTTCACATTTATTGTATTCTGGATTTTTTATTTCCAAAATTTTAGATCTCTGATTTTTGTTACCCCGATTTTTTTTTTTTTTTTTTTGTTATTCGTATTTTGTTGAATGAAATGTTAAAGCGTGACATTTTTCTTGCAACCAGAAGACGAATCACCCAAGAGACAAATACACACCGAGTATTTGTATATCGGTTGATAATTATGATGACTTGAAGGGAGATCTATTTATAATGGTATTATGAATTTTCGCCCCAAGAAAACTAGCCGTAAAATTTTTTTCGCAGTCAATTTTTTTTTCAAAAATAAATTGACCACCACAGTAATTGGTAGGGTCCTTTTCCAGCCTCCATTACCAAGAATACTTATAAATTATAAAAGGTTAACAGGACTCTTGACTTATAACAAGATCACTTTCATAAAAAGAGAAACCAGACTATTTATATTTGAGTAGTGCCTTCAGTCTGATTTCAATTCTATTCTAATTTAATTTTAGTAAGAGTTTAACGTCTGCTTCGGAACCAAAGGCCATATCGCTGACGTTAAAAGAAAATTACGTTTAAGGGACTAGAAGAAGCGGTCAGAAAGGAAAGTGGCTTCATGAACAAAGTCATCTACCACCGTCAGTGACAAAGCTCATGGATACAGAAAAGCTACTTCGTGAATGTTACGACTTACCAAGGAATGTGACGAAAATGGACATAAGCACAGGTGTCTGCATTCACGGATGGAATAAGAGAAGGAATACAGAGCTTAAGACTGAACAGTAAATCATTTTTTGGATGGAAATGAATTTATAAAATAAATATAACTAATAAGTTTTGACTTTCCCAACTCTACACAGCAACTAACTATATGTTTATGGAGCAAAGATCATTCTGTTTGGAGAATAGTGAAAAGACTAAGAACAAAGAGTTAACTTTGATTGTCAATCCATTTTTTTTTCTTTGTAAGAAATTGTTATTGTTTGCTGTTAAACTATTAGAACGCATTCTTGCTAGCGGGGGTTGGAAAACGACTCTAACAATTATTGTGGTGATCACTTAATTTGCATGAGGTTTCTTAAGTCAAGAGTTAAAATAAATTTTTACAGTGAAAATTACTTACTTAAATTTTCTTACGGCGAAATTTCCGGTTACGATTTATAATGACATGCTATATTAGTTCTACAATTAATTCCATGCCTTATTATTTTCAGTTTATTGTTCATATCATTTGCAATGGCTCGTATTTTTCACATTCTAATGATTCTGGTTATCAACATACTGGTAACATTGACTGTGTTGAAATTTAATGACACGAAGAGAGACTTCGGCAACAGAAATCCAGAAAGAATTATGGACAAACAGCTCAACAAAGGTGAATATAATTGATAGCATTCTGATATAAAAATGGAAAGAAATGATCAATTATATTATCTCTTTATCGTCCAGCAAACCGGTTTAGATTCAGGTAACTCTCGAGTTTTACAGTAGATAGGTACCGTTTTTACGGTAGATAGGTACTGTTTATACGGTAGATAGGAACCGTTTATACGGTAGATGGGTACTGTTTCAAGGTAGATAGGTACCGTTTATACGGTAGATAGGTACTGTTTTTAAGGTAGATAGGTACCGTTTTTTCGGTAGATAGGTACCGTTTTTTCGGTAGATAGGTACCGTTTTTACGGTAGATAGGTACCGTTTTTACGGTAGATAGGTACTGTTTTTACGGTAGATAGGTACCGTTTTTAAGGTAAATATGTACCGTTTCTACGGTAGATTGGTAACATTTTTACGGTAGATAGGTAACATTTTTACGTTAGATAGGTACCGTTTATACGGTAGATAGGTACCGTTTTTACAGTAGATAGGTACCGATTTTTACGATAGATAGGTACCGTTTTTACGGTAGATAGGTACTGTTTTATGGTAGATAGGAACCGTTTATACGGTAGATAGGTACTGTTTTTAAGGTAGATAGGTACCGTTTTTTCGGTAGATAGGTACCGTTTCTACGGTAGATTGGTAACATTTTTACGGTAGATAGGTAACGTTTTTACGGTAGATAGGTACCGTTTATACGGTAGATAGGTACCGTTTTTACGGTTGATAGATACCGTTTTTACAGTAGATAGGTACCGATTTTTACGATAGATAGGTAACGTTTTTACGGTAGATAGGTACCGTTTATACGGTAGATAGGTACCGTTTTTACGGTAGATAGGTACCGTTTTTACGGTAGATAGGTACTGTTTTTACGGTAGATAGGTACCGTTTTTACAGTAGATAGGTACCGATTTTTACGATAAAACCGTTATTTACGGTAGATAGGAAATTCGTGAAACTGGAGAGAGTCACAGAATTATAAAAATATAAAATTGAGTGTAAAGCATTTATTGTGGTAAAAATAAGAAAAATATTTTTAATGCTTAAATTCTTTCTAGTTTTACTATCAATATTTTAAACTTTTACAATTTCAGTTATTTTCACCAATAGGGTCATTTTAATCCAATTCTTTTGTATTTCTGGACGGAGCAAAGAATATGTTTTTTCTTTATCTTCATGACTCTACCCTAATTAATCTTATGTAACTTATGTATATTTAAAGACCAGTAACAAAATATCCGAGAAATCTTAGACTACAAGAAACTGAATACATACTAACTTAATTAGAGGTTATTTAAACTCAACGTTGAAGGTTTTTTCAGTTTTCAAGCTTTCGAATAGAAAGATTTCTATTCATCATCAGGAGAAGGGTGAAAAATATCGACCTGACAATGAATTTTATGACCAATAGTTGTATGTTGGATACCGTCTCTATATTTCAGCTATCTATCTTTTTGTTTATTATTATTAATTAATCTATAAAAATCGAAATATGAAACCAAAATTAGAAAATTTGATACTACCTATAGCTACTGTTGACAAAATTCATTCTCGAAAAAAAGATTCTACTTTCTTTATATTTGTAACAAGCTAGAGAGGAGCGATAAAAAACGGTCAACCTCTATATTCTATAGTTATATTTCGATTTCTATAGATTAACTAGTGTATTTGCCAGTTAAAAATAATGGGTCTTCAATAGTAATTTATTACCCGTTCTTAGGTTATTATAGTTAATTCAAATAAAATTCATTTTTCTGCATAAACAAATACTTTTTTTATAGATAAAAATATTTAAGAATTGAATAAAAGCAGATAAATTTAAATTACATATCAATATATTCCCGTACGTATCATAGTTATATTCTTCATGCTTAATACCCGTCGTGTAAAAGCGGACACCAAATAAATAAATAAATAAACACACTAAGGAAATTATTAGTATAGATTAATAATAATAAACAAAAAGATAGATAGCTGAAATAGAAAGACGGTATCCAACTTACAACTATTGGTCATAAAATTTATTGTCAGGTCGAGGTTTTTCACCCTTCTCCTGATGATGAATAGAAATTTTTCTATTCGAAAGCTTGAAACCTGATAAAACCTTCAACGTTGAGTTTCAATAACCTCATAATAATATGGATTTATCGTTGAGTTTGGATCTTTTTCATTACATACTAACTTGTTGAGTCATGAGATTAGATTTGGATTACTATTCAAATTATATGTAAATATATTCCTAGAAACAATAATAGATATTGTTTGAATGGAATGGTAGTTGCAAGCTTGACAACAATTACAGGTGCAATTACATAAATGGACTGATTTTGATAAAAATACAGAAATTTAGAATGGAAGACATTCAGAATAATCTAAAATCAGAGACTTTAACCTGACGGCACATAAAAAAGGGAAAGTGTTAATGTAAAGCCACAAAAATGAGTGAGTAAAAGTGGAAGTTAGTGAAATTGGAAATACGTAAGGCCCATACTATACTGGCAGTTCCACCGCCGCGGTGCCACTGCCCTGTTTACCCATCTTCAATTAATCACGGTTCAATTAATGGTAAAGCAAAGTTGCAAAGTATACTGGCAGTTCTACCGCCTTGGCAGTCTGTGTTGCTACGGCGCTAAGCGGTGGCACCGCATCTGAACGCGTTACCACCGCCACAGTAGCACTGCTTGCAAAGTATACTGGGCAGTTTCACCGCAGCAGTCAAAGTATAAGCACATACACAGACCAGTTTAAAGTAGAAGATATATAAATACAGCTGATATTTAAAAAAATATGTATACATTTTTTATATATAATTCTTAACATAAATTTCTATTTACATAATTTTCTATATACATATATATATATTTATTTTTTGTAATTATCAATTTATTATCAGGTAAAAGTGTATTGTACCAACCACATATTTTGTTGACAAAAAATTACCTCCCTTTGAAGTTTACATGAATTCCCTCTCAGTTTTCACTAATAACAATTAAATTTCAAATTTGTTCTCTTTCATTTTCAATTCTGGCGACGAATTGTCCGGTCACCATATCCAGGTTCTCATTCTATCTATCAGGTAAAAAGACCTCCCGGTGGCTGGAAGTGCAACAAAGTCGCCGTGAACATGTCAGTTCTACTTGTAAGAAGATGAAGAATTTTCGGACTATATCAGAGTTTGTGGAGGACAAAGAAATGAGAAAAAAATTCATTGTGGACGATAAACACAAAACTCTGTACTGCTTCATTCCAAAGGTAATTAACCAGTTAACCATGTTTCTTGGGACAACATGGGAAACATCAGGACAATAGGTTTAATATTTTCTATAACATCGCCGATATTGGAGACAATGTTTCCTAGAGAAACATTGTTACCTGTTAAGGGGACCGTACTCGATTTTTGAAACATTTTTATTAAAGATGGTACGGTTCTGAAACTTACTAGTCTTATATAAAATTGAATTGTCTATCGTTTTTGTTCGTGGTATTTTTTCGATTAGACTAATAGAAAACGAATTATTTGAAGTTCGAACGTATTTCGAAGAGTTTTTTTTTTAAACATACTTCTTTCACAATTTTGAAGCTACGGCATTGGGGTTTTTTGCATTCGATTCTCCGAGAGATTATCTACAATATAGTTTTCTTTGAATTTCGATTTTCAAATTTGTTTTTGAAAAACAGAAGAAAAAATGTGAAAACATAAATAAATGAATATTTTTCTTTTTAAATTCAAAATTTTGAAAACAAATTCGAAAATCAAAATTCAGAGAGAAATAATTTGTAGAAAATTCACTGTAAAATCATATGCAAAAAAACCCAATGCTGTATAGCTTCAAAATTGTATAAGAAGTATGTTTCTGAATACCAATATTCGTAGCTTTTTTGAAGTACTAGAAAATTCCGTTCAAAGTTTGATAATCTGACAAGTAGCATCCTACTCGTATGAGGTGTAGCGGGTAATTGAATATATCCCTTTACCTGCCTTAGTGTGTGTGCTATTAGAATCACGTTAGATACCAGATATAGCAAGATAATTAATTATTACGAATTACAATTGGCTGAAAGATCGTTTTTAGAATGCATATTGACTCCCTATAAGCCCCGTGCCGCCCTTTCACTTTCTCCCTCTCCCCAGGGGGTTAGAGTTACACTAGAGCTCTGATATTTCACACAAACCATTAGAAGGTTATCAAGCAACTATTTACGCAATAAAAAAATAATAAAATTATGCGATTTTCTCATGTACAGTCCCCTTAAAAGAATGTGATTTGTCTTTATACATAATATGTGTTTTGAATCAAATTAATTTCTTTGTAAGGAATCTGAAACTAAACCGGTAATTACGGTCGGAATATATTAGGTATGTATGAAAGAAAGAAATAATTCAAGGTCAGTTTCTGTAACTAATCTTCAGCGAATAACCGCAATTTCTGCAGTTGTTAAAATGTCTTCACTAAGTGAACCTATTTATAAATATACCTTCTTGAACGTGAACGTACAATACACCAATGTGTTATACAATATTAAGATCTCTATTCAGTCAGTTAAAACCCTGAATTTTTCTGCTTTTGTACTTTAATAATTTTGTCCCTAAAATTTTATGCATTCATATATAGTCAACCATTTTGAAAAATTATTACGCTCAATCTAAAAAAATACAAATCTTCAGTGAACGGAAAATGAAAGAAGAACACTCGAAGTTTTATTAGATGTGAAACTAAATCAATATATGACTTTCATATTTCTGCTACTTCAAATCTACTTACTAATGTGCGAAATCGTAATCCTCTCAAAATGGCGAAGTTCAATATGGGAAGGAGAGCCAGAATTGTTGAAAATTATTTTTTACTGAAATATATTATTTGTGGGACTAAGATGCGTTACAAACAAGAGTCAATCTAAGCCCTGTATTGCAGTATTGTTAGGAAAATTCAGACGAACGGGATCATGTGCTGACAAAGATCGAACTGGAAGGCTGAATTCATCTCTCACTGAAGGAGATATTCAACGAGAGAATCCTAGTGTTACAGAAGACTACTCAACATTCACGAGAGAGCGTGAATGTTGAGTGTAAGACAATAGTAATTGAGGTCTATATTAACTCACAGCTTACTCTTGAGTTTTAGTTTATTCCATTCAATTTGTTATCTCATTTACCATTTAGGTCAACAGTTTAGTTGTTAGAATACCTTTCTAACATTAAACAGTAGTGTTCATAGATTAAAAAGACACTGATTATATAAGTTACGTTAGTTAATATCTTTATATATATATACATATATGTGGTCTTCGTTTTTTATGTGGCCACAAGTTACTCTTTCACAAGAACAGATTTTAATCAGATTATACTACATAAGAGAAGGATAATAAAACTCTCATGTTAAGCTTATCAATAAATTCAATCAATAACAGTGAGGTCCCTTTCTATGCGATGCTCTTTAAAATATATATTGATACTTTTATATAGTAGAAATTTATAGTGTATTATAAAATATTAAAATTTATCAGATTACATTCAACCTTTACTTAAAACTTGTTTGACTTCCTCCCAATTACGTTATTACAGGTTTACAGTGCTTTAGTTAGAGTACAATCAGTTACATGATTAATGAAATTACAATAATCACATGTCTAGTGCCCACGAAACTAGCCCCGTCGAACCCCAGAGCGGAGTTGTCTTCGTTACTAATTGATTTGGGGAACTGAACAATGAACATCTTATTTTGCGAGCGGGTTATTTTAAGGGGACCGTGCTTGGGCAAATCACCAAATTTTATGATTTATTTATTTCGTAAATAGCTACCTAGTACCCTTCAGATGTTTGAGTGAAATATCAGAGCTCTAGTGCGACTATAACCCACTGGGGGGAGAGAGAAAGGGAGAGGGGCGCGGTGACAATTGGGACGGCGCTAGATGGTTTATACACTCCCTATCAGACACTAATAATTCGTAATAATTAATTATCTAGCTATAGCTGGTATAGTTCTTGCTGCTGAGACTATACACAATAGCGATTGACAGATATACGGGTTCGGTCACCCTCGATATCTCATAAGGATAGGATGTCGCTTGTCACAGCCAAGCCAGCTACATTTCAAATTTGAATGCATTCAAGATATTGTATTTTGAAAAAAAAATGTTTTTGATTTTTAATTTTTTTCACGAAAAAGTCAATATTTTGAAAAATAATTCGAAAATCGGAAAATAATCTGATACAGCTCTATAAAATTTCCTGAGGAATCGAATGCAAAATATCCCAATGCCGTAGCATCAAAATTATAGGAGCCTTAGGCTTTTTTCAATGTCTCAATAGGGTATCAAATTTCAGAACTGTAGCTTCATTAATTAAAAAGTTTTTAATAATTAATTAATTAAATTCCTCAAATTATCACTTCAATAATTAAATTCCCTGAAACCCCATTTCAAGGCTACAACATTCCACTTACTTCACACGGTGTGTGAATACACATATTTCTGGTGTTGCTAGTACAACCCAAAGGTGTTTTTTTACTCACAGTAGCAAGAAATAACACACAATGCATTATTTAAATTTAACACGCAAGTGTGAATGGCTTTGTATACAACAACATATACATCGACCAGATTTACTCTTATTCGATGAAAATGGGTTGACTTCAAATTATTATAACCTATCATTCTTTCAGTAAAACATAATTTTCTAAGTCAAATTAACTACCATAAAAATTAATAAAAGATATTTGAAATGATTTCCCTTTGTTAATAATAAGTAGAGCCCGGTCAAATGCCATAAAGTCCTAAAATGCCATAAAAGCCATAAAATGCCATAAATGCAATAGAGTCAATTAATGCCATAAAGTCCTTAAAATGACATAAATGCCATAAAGTCCTAAAATATCATAAACTCCTAAAGTGATGCGAAGTCTTATTTTGGGCTTTTTATACTATTAAATAATTTGGTAAGTCGGTAAAGTTGATGGGTTATTTTGACAAATTTATAGAAGGTTATGATTCAATCAAAATCTGTCTGAATTATTATACAAATAAATTACTTATATCACTTCAAGAATTAGTATTGTCACCAATGAATCTAGTTTTCTGTGATTCTTTGCATCATTTTTTTAAGCACAGACTATGCCATGCACAAAATAGCGAATAATATACTATTCAAAGAGAGAGATATGTAGAACCTAGGGATATTTGTAATATTTACAATAGAAAAACTGCCAGGCGACAAAAATTGTGTTTTGTCTTGTAAGTGGTTTTTGTTGTACAACAGTTTCAGAGTATCTTAATTGGTCTAATTATCTAATGTATGATTTGTTTAATCTGAGGTTGTCTACTACGAGGGTTTGCTATAGATACAAATTTTGAATTTAATATTGGAATTAGTTTCATTTCATGAATTTTAATTTACCTTAATTTTTTTATAATACTTTTAGGTTAAATTTGAATAAATATACTATAAGCTAGATTCATTGAACTTTTAAGGGATGAATTATTTATTTGTTTTCACCATTTTTTTCATTTAAACGGACTAAAAGCTGTCAAATTTATATTTCAAAATGCTGATTTATTCGTTGTAAATTCCTATTTATTAATCTTAAAAGTGTATGCATAAGTCCTAAAATGTTGTATTTAGGTCCTAAAATGCCTTTTTTTAGGTCTTAAAATGCCTTTTTTATAGGTCCTAAAAGTCCGGGCTCTAATAATAAGTACTATTCCTTCTTATATGAATTTGGATAGTTAAATCAAATTATCACTTCAATAATTAAATTCCTCAAATTATCACTTCAATAATGTGAGAGGTATTAAAATGGTATTCTAATAGTCTAAGCTTTCTCGTGAATGTTGAGTAGTGTGATGAACGAGTTACATTAGTTTTAACTATAAATCATTTGTTCATGATTACTACTTCATTCAGTCCGGTGTTGCCTTGAGGTTAAGACCATTGGTTATTTACGCTCATCTAAGATAAGAGTATCCACTGTTCAGTGTAGGGTGTTTGAAATACAAAAGTCTTTGCTGTTATCGGGCGTTACCGTCACCCTTACTTTCTAATATGAAGTAAAGTGATCAATAAGAAAGTAAAGATCCATATTTTGTAGATTAACGTTAACAGTTAAGTAGTTTGACCCTAAGCATATGACCAGTATTGTAAATAAAAGAGTCAAGGCATATATCACGTAGAGTGAACATTAATACATCAAAATAGTAATAGCCAGTATCACCAAGTGATATTAAGTGAGACCATCACCAAGTGGGGCCATCACATATTGGTACCATTGCGGTCGTCACAGTAGTCTTCTGTAACACTAGGATTCTCACGTTGTATAACTCCTTCAGTGAGAGATGAATTCAGCCTTCCAGTTCGATCTTTGTCAGCACATGATCCCGTTCGTCTGAATTTTCCTAACAATACTGCAATACAGGGCTTAGATTGACTCTTGTTTGTAACGTATCTTTGTCCCACAAATAATATATTTCAGTAAAAAATAATTTTCAACAATTCTGGCTCTCCTTCCCATATTGAACTTTGCCATTTTTAGAGGATTACGATTTCGCACATTAATAAGTAGATTTGAAGTAGCAGAAATATGAAAGTCATATATTGATTTAGTTTCACATCTACTAAAACTTCGAGTGTTTTTCTTTCATTGGCCGTTTACTGAAGATTTGTATCTTTTTTAGTTTGAGCGTAATAAAATTTCAAAATGGTTAAAGGGGCAGTAAACTTCACTAAAATGTCTTTTTTTTGTAATGAAAATGTTGTTGGTAATTGGTTGTTTGCCTTCACCAGTAAAAAAAAATAATTAATAATTTGGTTTCAAGTCCAGCATTCACCGCAAGAGGCGCTGCGTATTATTGTTTACAATCTTGATCAGCTGTAATCAATTAGAAATATGAATTATTCGACATCAATAAGTTTAAAACCATATCAGTAGTGTGGTAGCTAGGCGACTAGACTATAAGTTTTCAAGTTTAAGAGCTGTAGTTTAACGATTGCGTGCGTATGTGCGTCATTGTTTTGCTCAATCTTTTGTTTATAATTGATATTTGTAGTTCCATATTTTGTAGGTAGGTGGCGCTACATTTACGAATTAATTAATTTAAAAAAATTTAAATAGGTATTTAAATGAAAAAAACATTTGATTCTATTATTAATGTCCCTTTATCGATTTATCAACACGAGAGAAAAAGCTTCTCCACAGGTTTACCACACCGTGGAAAAAAATATTTTCCTAAAATGTGTTCACACTTGCATTTTTTATCGCTGAAGGAAAAATTACATTAGCCCTTTAATTGACCTTTGGCCCACCCGGTATTTATTGAGTGTTCACTTTTGCAGATTATTCCAAACTAATTTCAAACTATCTATATATCTTCTAATACCTAATTACCCAAATATCTTGCTTAACTTTGTTTGTGCCTGCTTTATAAGAATATGAAAATCCTTGTGTTTTTAATGATTTAATAATTAAATTATTTAATCCGAAGTTTAATCTAATTTTAAAGTATAGAGGTACGGGAGTTTGTTCCAAGAAAACTCTGAACACTATGTTCCACCAATACCAAAAGGATATAAACTATTGAATCCTACAGTGAATAATGACGTTTCTGTATTTCAGGTTGCCTGCAGTAACTGGAAGAGGATTTTCTTGATATTAACCGGAAGAACTAATTTTACCGATATAAATGATATTTCAGGAGACGCGGTACACCATACTCCATTGCCGAGACTGAGTGACGACCGGTATACCGTAAGTTGCTACTACTGTGACTGTCTTAACCATTTTTCGTTTTTGTGGTCATATTAAGGGTGGCAGGAGAGAAATAAAACGTGAAAAAAAAATAAAAAAAAACACTGGGGTCATAAAAAAAGCAAACAAAAAGCTCCTCCAGGCAAAAAAAAAGTAAAAAGTAAACAACCTCAGTCGATATAAACTGCTTTATTCATTTTTAATAATATATTTAATATCATTCAATTCGAACAAATTGCACTTTTGCCGAAAATTTACAAATAGTATTTTTTTATAAATATAGAGAGATATAGAGCACCTAAAGTTAGGTGAAAGATCCGATGGCCTGGTTTGATTCTTTTCTTTTTTATACTTTATGTATACCTTATCTTATTTTGCTGAAAAATTTGTTATATTTTCGGCGAAAGTGTAATAATTATTGGTTCGCATTGAATATTGTTGAATATATCAATAAAATATTGGTGTCCGGAAAACTGCCAGGTGGAAAACTGCCAGGCGGAAAACTGCCAAAGCGGAAAACTGCCAGGCGGAAAACTGCCGAAGCGGAAAACTGCCAGGCGGAAAACTGCCAGTTACTTACTGAATTTAATGACTTTAGTCAGTAATAACATTTTGATTTATAAAGAACGTCGCTCGCTCTTAGTAAAAGGAGTTAGTGGAACATTCTTTTTTACTTAGTATACAAAACAAAAATATAGTTTTTCTTCATTAGAAAAATACATAAAATATATTAGTATAAAAATATTACAGTAAAAAATCAAATACATGATATAAATTAAAAAATAAAACCTTTCTTAGAAAATACTATAAGAAGAAGAAACAAAGAAATGACTGTATTAGGGACAGAGTATAATTTCTTTGTTTACACAACTCATTTTTAAATTTTCATTTCATAACGGGTTTAGTGTCTAATTATTTCATTTTTGTTTATAATTTGATAATTGAACAAGCCTTCAAGCTTGATATTCGCTTGTACTCATTATGAAACAAATTCGATTGATGTTTGTAAAATATTTAGAATTTGCAACACAACATCTATGATTATTAAAATGATACTACCAACCTAATTCTCTGACAATTTCATTCGATCGAATTGGATTGCATATTAATTAATAATACTTTTACATATAAATGAAAATTGTAAATATGAAGGAGTTGATGCTATGGAGAATAAAATTGTAAATGTAATAAATATTGAACATACATATAAGTGATGTAACATACACTTAATATATATTATACAAGATGGAAATTATAAATCTTATAAACATATAAAATCCTATATAGATATATAAATATATACATGTTTTTAAAATGTACGTGATTTAGTCTGCTGTGTGTTTAATAAAGTAGCTTTGTTGAAATGCTATTTTCCATTGAATAATAAATAATCCAATAATCTACATATATACTTTAGATATAACTGTAAAAAATAAATGTCTCCTTAATCACTTGACGAATGGCTAGCGCTGTTTTTTATGAATCAAAATGTTCTTAGAATGTGTTTATCAAAAGTCAAAAAATAAATAAATTCCCAATAAGTGACTGGCAGTTTTCCGGTTGGCAGTTATCCGCCTGGCAGTTTTCCGCTTCGGCAGTTTTCCGCCTGGCAGTTTTCCGTGTACCAAAATATCAAAATAAGACCGGGATTTATTGCCACGGGGTTTTCTATACTTAGGGGGGTACTTTTTTTTCAAGGGGGTTTATTTTACGGGGTCATTTTTCCGGGGGCTGTCATTTTGTACGTCATTTTGTACGTTTTCTTCTAACTCCGGTTTATTTGGCACTGCGTTTTTTTTTCTGGAATCCATATTTAGTTACTTGAATTGAAGATGAAAATCGATATCCTGTAAATCTTCGTGCCTTCGAGTATACTTGGACAATTGAAGATGAAAATCGATATCCTGTAAATCTTCGTGCCTTCGAGTATACTTGGACAATTGAAGATGAAAATCGATATCCTGTAAATCTTCGTGCCTTCGAGTATACTTGGACAATTGAATATGAAAATCGATATCCTGTAAATCTTCGTGCCTTCGAGTATACTTGGACAATTGAAGATGAAAATCGATATCCTGTAAATCTTCATGCCTTCGAGTATACTTGGACAATTGAAGATGAAAATCGATATCCTGTAAATCTTCGTGCCTTCAAGTATACTTGGACAATTGAAGATGAAAATCGATATCCTGTAAATCTTCGTGCCTTCGAGTATACTTGGACAATTGAAGATGAAAATCGATATCCTGTAAATCTTCGTGCCTTCAAGTATACTTGGACAATTGAAGATGAAAATCGATATCCTGTAAATCTTCGTGCCTTCGAGTATACTTGGACAATTGAAGATGAAAATCGATATCCTGTAAATCTTCGTGCCTTCGAGTATACTTGGACAATTGAAGATGAAAATCGATATCCTGTAAATCGTCGTGCCTTAGAGTATACTTGGACAATTGAAGATGAAAATCGATATCCTGTAAATCTTCGTGCCCTCAAGTATACTTGGACAATTGAAGATGAAAATCGATATCCTGTAAATCTTCGTGCCTTCGAGTATACTTGAACAATTGAAGATGAAAATCGATATCCTGTAAATCTTCGTGCCTTCGAGTATACTTGGACAATTGAAGATGAAAATCGATATCCTGTAAATCTTCGTGCCTTCAAGTATACTTGGACAATTGAAGATGAAAATCGATATCCTGTAAATCTTCGTGCCTTCAAGTATACTTGGACAATTGAAGATGAAAATCGATATCCTGTAAATCTTCGTGCCTTCAAGTATACTTGGACAATTGAAGATGAAAATTGATATCCTGTAAATCTTCGTGCCTTCAAGTATGCTTGGACAATTGAAGATGAAAATCGATATCCTGTAAATCTTCGTGCCTTCGAGTATACTTGGACAATTGAAGATGAAAATCGATATCCTGTAAATCTTCGTGCCTTCAAGTATACTTGGACAATTGAAGATGAAAATCGATATCCTGTAAATCTTCGTGCCTTCGAGTATACCTGAACAATTGAAGATGAAAATCGATATCCTGTAAATCTTCGTGCCTTCGAGTATATTTGGACAATTGAAGATGAAAATCGATATCCTGTAAATCTTCGTGCCTTCGAGTATACTTGGACAATTGAAGATGAAAATCGATATCCTGTAAATCTTCGTGCCTTCGAGTATACTTGGACAATTGAATATGAAAATCGATATCCTGTAAATCTTCGTGCCTTCGAGTATACCTGAACAATTGAAGATGAAAATCGATATCCTGTAAATCTTCGTGCCTTCGAGTATACCTGAACAATTGAAGATGAAAATCGATATCCTGTAAATCTTCGTGCCTTCGAGTATATTTGGACAATTGAAGATGAAAATCGATATCCTGTAAATCTTCGTGCCTTCGAGTATACTTGGACAATTGAATATGAAAATCGATATCCTGTAAATCTTCGTGCCTTCGAGTATATTTGGACAATTGAAGATGGAAATCGATATCCTGTAAATCTTCGTGCCTTCGAGTATACTTGGACAATTGAATATGAAAATCGATATCCTGTAAATCTTCGTGCCTTCGAGTATACTTGAACAATTGAACATCAAGTGCCATCTCCCTTGATCATCTTTCCAGATTATACGATTATTTTAATCACTAATTTTCCATGTTTCCCCAAGGTTCAGTAATAGTTGCACTTCTTTTTAACATTTCCAAAGCTATAGGTATAGATGACTAATGTAACATATCTTATTTTAGCTAGTTATTTTAATTTAATTATATATTACATCTATAATATTTTCACACTTTTTGTATTCAATTATAATTATATGTTCCACAATAAAATCAAATATTTTTTTGGTTTATTACAGAAAAAAGAAATTCAACGGCGACTTAAAACCTACAGGAAGTTCACGTTCGTGAGAGATCCCTTAGAACGATTGGTGTCGGCTTTTCGGAACAAACTAGAAGGTTCCAAACCACAGTTCAAGAGCTATGCCAAAGAAATTTTAAAGAATTACAAGCCAGTGAACAGTCAGGACCCATCCACTGTCTCTTTCTCTCAGCTTCTGAGGGATATTATACAGAAAACATTACGTTCTAAGTTAGTTATCAACGATCACTTCAGACCATTCTATGAACTCTGCCATCCCTGTACCATCCAATATGATTTCATAGGTAAATATGAGTCCATACACGAAGATGCTGAGCTTATTCTAGAGCATATGAAGGTGCCAAAAAATGTGGTACAGTTTCCTCCTATCAAATATTCTTCTACGAAATCTTTAATACCATTTCACACCGACTCTCTGACAGCAAGCGAGCAGAAGAACTTTATCAAGATTTACAAGACTGACTATGAGATTTTTAATTACAGTATTCCTATTATCAAGAATATCCCTTTGAATTGATATGATTTTCTAGTCTACGTACAGGATGTATAATCGCTGTCTAATATATTATAAATTTGAATTACTTCCTTAATATTGTTTCGATTTCAATTCGGTTGCCTTTAAATCAATTGCAAGACTTTAGATTTTATTACTCGGGTTTATGTTTTAGAGAAGGATGGTATCATGGTCATCAATGGGACAAAAAACACAGAAAGATTGATATTTCATTTACTATGGGCAACGAATGAAAAATAAAAAATTCATGTGTAATATAGATATTCCTCTATAAAATGAAACTAACTCAAATGCTATCTCATATTCTGTTGACTACAAAAAAGTTAAATAAAAAACAAAAAAATTTGTCCCATTGTATAACAGCACTGGTGAACAATGGGATATACCCTGGTGAACGATGGGACAGTTGATCAAACTTGTATATTGTTGAGGTTATAGTCAAATTTCCAGTTCGAATTATCTCTTTATGCTGTCCCACACTTAGTTAGTTCATACAATATCAGTTTAATATCCTCTAGCTTCACCGAAGCCATGTCAGGAACATTTGGAAAATTAAGCTCATTGCACTTGAATCTTCGCCTAACATCAATATTTCGTAATTATCTTTTTCATGCTTTTGGCCAACAGAATACGTTTTAGAAGTCGCATCAAATTCTACAAGTGCATAAATCTTCCTTTCCAACGTTTTCGGTAGAGATTTGAGTTCTTCAGACGAATGGATCAGTTAAATTAAGAGTTCTATACCAGACCAAGAACAATAGTTCACAGGCCATGCATCTTCGGCGGATACTTTATGATGTGATTTCGAAGGCCTTATCTAGTGGCACAAGCAAAAATCTCTTTCTCTGGTGTATACGTTGCAATCATGCAGCGTCTTTTTCTTTTATTAGTGAAATTTGTTTTCTATGCAGTGCTTTGTGATTACCTCAGATTGCTAAAGCCCTTGAACATGGTCGAAAGTCCCGCTTCAGCTTAAAGCTCTGTTTCTACAAGAAGCCCTGAAGCTACAGTTCACGTTATTGTATCAAAACTAGATATTTATTGATTCATATGGAGTAACTAGACAGTTTGGTTGACAATAAGGCACTGTCCCATTGTTAACCAAATTTTCTGTCCCAATGATACCAAGAAGCCATTTTGAAAACATATGGGTATAGCAGCTCAAATACAAAAGTATAAAGGCAATCCTTTCATATGATACAATTTTATATATTACTTAATAATAAGTAAAAATGCCGTAAGCATTATATGTTAAATTAACAAATTTAAATTAATTGAAACAAAGTACGAAAAATTTAGTTTTCCCACCTCTAAAACACGTTTTTGCTTTTGCACAGAGCTGACTGCACCCCAACCGCTGAATGCAATGCGAGTGAATGCACTGAAGTATGCTTAATTTACTACTAAGATTTTGTTATAAATTACCCTCAAATAAAAAAGTTATTCAGCATGTCCCATTGTTCCCAGTGTCCCATTAATGACCATCCTCCCCTACTGAGCAAACTTTTAATGGCTAGGTTACTAGGGTTCAATCCTTACTAAAATTAAATTAACCCCAACACGGCGAGTTAAATAAACTACTTGTAAACAACTTTGTGTGATTATTAAACTAAAGTTCTTTGTGTAATTCATTCTTATTTCTTATTCAGTTGTTAATAGTATTCCATACAGAAGGTGTGTTGTGGCTGACATTAGTATTATTTATTCTATTTATTGCGTTTAAAATATAAAATTGTAAGTAATGAATCACATAAATATTAGTTATGTTTATTATTATTTTATATCTTCCCAATATAACTCTGGCTTCAACGATAGTGTTACTTGCATGAATAAATTTGTTTCAATTAAAAAACATTGATTTCTATCAATCCTTTTATTAGTAATGCCATATTCAATATGGTACTAGGACAAAATGCCTATTTACAAAATGCCTAACGGACAGAATGCCTAACGGACAAAATGCCTATTGTACAAAATATATGAGTAAAGAGAATAGAAATTGTAAAATAATGACGTAAAAGAATGTTGTAAAGTGAATAAAAGAATTACCTCCATATTTAAATAAATGGGCCGAATAGAAAACATTGAAGGGTTATCTGTAAGGGAATGATTATTGGTAAATAAAGTACAGAATACATTTTATTGTAATAAACCTTATAATTGAACATCAAATTTTTCTTTTTAATTTATGTAAAACATAAGAAAAAATTATATACCAAGTCTCAGTTTACATCTCCTAAAGAATACTGTATTTTTCCAACGAAACTTTCTATACTATAAAGGTATACAGTTGGATAAATAAAATATTTGTAGCGTTTTTTATAACCAGAGTAGTAAATTGCATGTCAGTACTAACTTATATGAATATTTTAATTACTTAACTTGAATTAGAATTACAAAAGCAACTATAAACATCACTGTAGATTGAAGATGATTATGACTATCTAAAATAATAAACAATATTTAAAAAATAATCATAATGGAATAAGATGATTATAGATGTCTTTTAAAAAAGGAAAACAAAATAAGATGACTATACATGTCTTTAAACAAAATGGAAATAGAAGAATATGGCTATTGATGATTAAAAAAATTAAAATAGTAGATGATGATTATAGATATCGAAAAGAAATTCCAAGATATAAGAAGATTAAGTTTTAAAGCGATTTGATGAATAGAACAAACACTTTAGTGATAAATCATGAACACAGTGAAATGAAATAAGAGTGTGTTTACACTAAGCGCGCTGAGTTACAAATGTTCATATTCAATGTGAAAGTGATTTAATAAACTCTCACTGAGACAAAACTCTTTGTTTCCACTTGGTCTAACTTATTTCAAATCTTTGTCCACAATTTCCATATTTGAAATAAGTTTAAATGCATTTTAGGCATTTTGTCCGTTAGGAATTTTGTCTGTTATGCATTTTGTCTTTTAGGCCTTTTGTCCATTAGGCATTTTGTCCGTAGGCATTCTGTCCGCGCACGATACAATATACATATTAATATTTAATATACAATAAGATATATGAATATAGCAAAATGATACTGAATTAGCGGAATACAAATTTATATAGAAATAGTAATGTCAAACTAATATAAGAAATATGTATTTTTTATGCCTTAGATATAATTTATAAAACATAGGTTAAATGAACAGTGGTTAATACAAGTTAAAAAGTATAAGTTTATTATAAGTGATTAATATAGGTGATCGCTCTGCGATGTACTGCAGACAACTGACAACTAGAGACTGAAAATAAGTTTTCAGTCAACATAAAGATTATATTAAGAAGTCATTAGTCATTAGTCAATAATGAATTATACTATATACGTGTGTCAAACTATCAATACGCTACATATGTCTGTTCAAAACTTGGAGAAACATTACTCTGAGTAGGTTAGACTCAAAGAACTGAAAATATAATAATGTCCTCTCTCCACCACAGGGGGATTGAGTAGAGGAAGTAACTGTTTCAGTATTCCAATTAGAAGTATGTTTTATTATTATTCTTTCACAGCTGATAATGTCAATCATGGAAATAATGCACATTCAAAGGTGAATTTTTCACCTCATATAATGAGGACATGAGGGGTCAGATATTTCTACATATTACTTATATCTAAGTTAATATAAAATCTCACAATATCAAATAGGTATAAACAAGAATCTCTTGAATGTTACAAATTATAATTAGTTTAAGATTTTCATCATAGTATTAAATGTAGAAAGTGATCAATATAACCCCTATCAAATCGGTACAAAATAAACTGTACTAGACAAGTAAATGCTAACAGAGTAAGATTTTAAACTTGTACACTAACCCATGGCAAATTTGGTCTCCACGCCGTTCAGGATGTCTAGTTTGTGATCCCTCACTAATGGAACGCTGATTCTGACACTGCTTCTTTTAGTTAGTTTACTCCTCAAAACATTCAGACTGAGGGTTGATTCGAGGCAGCCAACGAAGTCTACGATGTTGCACCTAGAGGAGAAAACTTATCAATTGCAAGTATTTTCTAAGGTATGGTAACAATTAATGATACCAAAGATGTACAGTTTGTTATGTGTATTGTTTTATATGTTTATATATTTATAAGATATTTTATTATATTTATGGTTGATTTTTAGGATAACATTTGCCATAACAAATGTTCTTAATTTAATTAATCTTGTCTGATGAAGTATGATCAAATATCGAATCATTTATTTGAAATTATATTCCATGTAATTAAAATTTGTCTTCTTTACCATTTCAATGGAAAAAATAAAATGAAATAAACTTAATAACTGTGTAAAACGAAATATTTAAATATCACAAAAAAAAAAATTACCATCATTCATGAAATAGGAGTATTCAAAAAGAGTTGCGATTTATTTAGTTATATTATTCAAATAACATAAGTTATTATAATTTTGAATAATAGAGTTATATTATGTTAGGAAATATAATAACGGTACCGTTTCTAAATATTTAAAAATAGGAGTAGTTATAATCCCTCAACGAAGAAAATAGTAATAAGCAAATCTAAAAAATTACTTAAACGATTTTTCATCACTTGATTAAATATGTACTTATAGATTATTAGATTACATTAAATTACTGGTAAAGAAGATCGAAAGATTTACTTACAGAAAGAAAATTGTGATGTAAATGTTTTTCTTGGAGAAAAATTCAATCGTTTATATATAAGAAAATGCCAGAAAATCGTAGAATTTTAGTTATTACAGATCTGGA
Organism: Caprella mutica; assembly: GCA_947561585.1. Classification (NCBI taxonomy): domain Eukaryota; kingdom Metazoa; phylum Arthropoda; class Malacostraca; order Amphipoda; family Caprellidae; genus Caprella; species Caprella mutica. Next base: position 27,166 of record CANNZV010003427.1, read on the forward strand.
AATATTTTTTTAATCGATCAGTTGGAAAAATAACTAAGTTAATGTGAATATATAATTTGGAATGATTCGATTATTCATTGTTTTTAATTTGTGAGTAAAATAATACTTTCAATGCATTATCTATATTTCATTTATCTATTTCAATATCTTTACAATCGAAACTTCTCTAAACAATAAAAAAAGTGAAAAATAAAGTTTATAGTCAATTGTTGTGGGGAGATGTCATTATTCTACACCATTAAGCAATCAGGGTCATATATCTATGTATTTTCTATATTCTGGCAAAATAATATTAATCCAATTAGTGTTCAATAATAGATAAATAGACTTTAGTGTGTCTGTTGTCACATAACAAGTTACAATCACTAATAATACCTCACTGATTGAAGGTCTTGGAAGATACCATCACTCAAAGGTTGAAAGTTACAATAACTGTCAAAAAGCTTTATGTCAATTTCTTTGGTTTGCATAGCCTCATCCCCACCAACTCCACTCAAATTAGCACTTGTTTGCTGACTGATTTTCAGTACTTTGCTCAAGGAAATCAAGTGGTTGATCGTTTTCACTTCAAATGCAATTTCTGCATTGCAGGTTCTTCTTGCCTGATAATAGTTTCGTTGCAATCAGCTGCGCAGATCAAGTTAAGATGGTGGAGATATTGTGACCTTTTGACAGTTAGGGAAGAAAATTGCATTAGAAAACTATCATCTTACTTCGATAAGTATTGATCTATTTGAATTAATGAAAATAAATTTACTTATTAATGTATTAACTTAATGGAAAAGATAGCTATTATAAGTAAATTTATAATTAGTAAAGTAAGTAAATAAATTGAGTTTCGAAAATACCTATATGAGCTTTATTTCGATTCAAATTTTTCTCAAATTAGTTTAATTGTTTAATTTAAGCTTCAATCAATTCAACTCGTGTTCAAATTAAAGAAAGTCAAAATTCAGTTTCTATTTTCTCAAATTTACATATCTCCCAAATATTATTTTTTAAAGAAAATTGGTTAGGTTAGGTTAGGTTAGGTTAGGTTAGGTTAGGTTAGGTTAGGTTAGGTTAGGTTAGGTTAGGTTAGGTTAGGTTAGGTTAGGTTAGGTTAGGTTACTTGACAACGAACCCTTCCCTCATTTAATTTATCTATTTTGTTATGTAATATTAATGTACATATGATGAGACCAATCTCATTTAAAACCGTTTTGAAAAATTTCATCTCTAAGTTGGTCAAATCCTCAATGATCTCTCTTGCCACTTTCGTTATTTTGACCTGTATATACCAGTCATTCTTTCTCACAGACTTCAAATTCTAATCTACACACTTTATAATACAAATTAAAAAAAAAATTAATATTCTAGTTTGGGGAGTTTTTCCCTTTCTTTTACCCTTTTCAAAATTCAAAAAATCTAAAAAAAAATTATCTCGAGAAATAGAAGCTTTAATTTTTTTTTATTAACATAGAAAGTTCCGCATAGTCCTATTGTATCATCAAATAAAATATCTAAACATAATAATCATAATAACATAGATAGGTTAGCATTTTTATATAAAAGGTTAAGTTAAGTTAATAACCAACTATTCACACCTGAAGTTTCACTCATTAAATACGTTGACTGGCATTTGGCTCAAATTGGATTAAGTGAACTATAATTTTTGACGTTTATTAGTTAGTTAATAACTTCAATTCCTTCATTAATTAGTAACTATCTGTTTACATTTATTAGCTGTCCGATTTTAATATTTCCTATATAACTAAGATTGAGCTACCTACAATAAAAAATTGTACCAATATTAATGAATTGGAATTACCTACCTACCTAACTACCTACCAATGTAGGTAGTTCAATTGAACTATCTACATTAGTTAAATATAATGACCTACAACAGTTTGCTAGGACTACCTACATTAGCTATATAGAACCTCCTACATTAGTTAACTGGAATTACGTACATTAGTTTAACTACCTTGATTACTTAAATAAAATGTCCTATATACCAGGTATTATAAGTTATAGTTAGATGCTATTATTAAAAGCCATGTACTATCAGTTTTTTTTCTGTAAAGCTATGTTTAGAAGATATAGTAATTTATCGTGAATTACTTTTGTATTTTGTGATGAGAGAGACCTTTTTTGATAACCTAGTTACAGTAGCCACTTTTATCAGTTAGAATGTCACACAAATTATAAAACCACTTCAAGATGAAACACGATATTTATCTATTGTCATTGATGAATGATAATGAATAAACTATAATGATGGATAATAGTCAAAATCATACAGTTAGTTACTAAAATTAGCTAAGGTCAATATATAGATTGACCATGAAAATTTACTCATTGCATTGGGTTGTCAATCTGTAGGTTGACCATATCATTTTACTCATCTAATCAGAAAAGAGCGGGGAATTTAAAGTCATAACTGTCATAGTACAATGCAGGGTAACAAATACATCCATCTTCTTTTCAATTAATATTAATATAGTTAATTGTCAAACAATTGAGCTTTCTTACCTTCAAGTAACTTTATCTATTTTCAATACATTCTTTAACATGTTTATTTGAAGTGATAGAGATTTATTCAATCGAATTAACTTATTACAGTATAACTCTAATGAACAATATAACTACAATATATAATAGGAACTATGTAGTATTAGTTACAGCAAAATACTATTAGATACAGCTAGGTATAGCCAAGTTTTATCAGTTATAGGTACATAATTAGTGATAGCTAGCTATTATCAGTAATAGGTTATAAATAGTTAAAGCTAGGTACAATTAGTTTTAGCCATGTATTATCTGTTATAAATACTTGATATTAGTTAAAGCTATATAATATCAGTTGTACCTTGTAACTATCAGTTATAGCTATTAGCTATTATTTATAGTTAGTTGCTATTAGTTATAGCTATTAGCTATTATTTATAGCTATTAGCTATTATTTATAGCTATTAGCTATTATTTATAGCTATTAGCTATTATTTATAGCTATTAGCTATTATTTATAGCTATTAGCTATTATTTATAGTTAGTAGATATTAGTTATTGCTAGTAGCTATTAGTTATAGCTAGTAGCTATTAGTTATAGATAGTAGCTATTAGTTATAGCTAGTAGCTATTAGTTATAGCTAGTAGCTATTAGTTATAGCTAGTAGCTATTAGTTATAGCTAGTAGCTATTAGTTATAGCTAGTAGCTATTAGTTATAGCTAGTAGCTATTAGTTATAGCTAGTAGCTATTAGTTATAGCTAGTAGCTATTAGTTATAGCTAGTAACTATTAGTTATAGCTAGTTATTACAGATATATATATCTGTAAAGCTACAGTCAATACAGAGGTCGACCAGGAAAATTTATTCATCGCATTAGGTTAGGTCAATATAGCGGTTGACCATGAAGATTTACTCATCGTAATAGGTTAAGCCAATATAGCGGTTGACCATGTAGTTTTACTCATCACATTAGGTTAGGTCCATACATTGGTTGACCATGAAAATTTACTCATCGAATTAGGTTAGCTAAATCTGTAGGTTAGGTTAGGTTAGGTTAGGTTAGGTTAGGTTAGGTTAGGTTAGGTTAGGTTAGGTTAGGTTAGGTTAGGTTAGGTTAGGTTAGGTTAGGTTAGGTTAGTTTACCCACCGTAAATTTCTCACCGGGTTTTCCTGTTTTTTATATGTAAAGAAACTCCTTCTCGAATTACCAAGGCCATCCAAAACCGATTCCTGAAATTCAAACTGGAAGTGTCCGAAAACCCTTCTCAAAAAGCTCTGAGATTTGCTCCCCCTTGACCTAAAATTACTTAGCTTACTTAGCACTTTTGCATCACAAATTTCCAGTTATAACCAATACACTTTAAAAAGGAAATTTAAATAAAATTTATTTGTATTCCGCTTCCATGGGCCATATTTAATCATTCCACCGGACCAAAATTCAAAAAATCGAAAAAAAAATTATCTCGAGAAGTAGAAGGTCTAAGTTCATCTTATTAACATAGAAAGTTCCGCATAGTCATATTGTATCATCTAATAAAATATCTAAACATAGTAATCATAATAACATAGATAGGTTAGCATTTTTATATAATAGGTTAAGTTAAGTTAATACCCAACTATTCACACCTGAAGTTTTACTCATTAAATACGTTGACTTGCATTTTGTCTCAAATTGGGTTAAGTAAACTATAATTTTTGACGTTTATTAGTTAGTTAATAACTTCAATTTCTTCATCAATTAGTAACTATCTGTTTACATTTATTAGCTGTACGATTTTAATATTTCCTATATAACTAAGATTGAGCTACCTACAATAAAAAATTGTACCAATATTAATGAATTGGAATTACCTACCAATGTAGGTAGTTCAATTGAACTATCTACATTAGTTAAATATAATGACCTAAAACAGTTTGCTAGGACTACCTACATTAGCTATATAGAACCTCCTACATTAGTTAACTGGAATTACGTACATTAGTTAAACTACCTAGATTACTTAAAAATAAAATGTCCTATATACCAGGTATTATAAGTTATAGTTAGATTCTATTATTAAAAGCCAGGTACTATCAGTTTTTTTCCGTAAAGTTATGTTTAGAAGACATAGTAATTTATCGTGAATTACTTTTGTATTTTGTGATAAAAGAGACTTTTTTTGCTAACCTAGTTACAGTAGCCACTTCTATCAGTTAGAATGTCACACATATTAGCAGATATAAAACCACTTCAAGATGAAACACAATAATTATCTATTCTCATTGATGAATGATAATGAATAAACTATATTGATGGATAATAGTCAAAATCATACAGTTAGTTACTAAAATTAGCTAAGGTTGACCATGAAAATTTACTCATTGCATTGGGTTAGGTCAATCTGTAGGTTGACCATATCATTTTACTCATCTAATCAGAAAAGAGCGGGGAATTTAAAGTCATAACTGTCATAGTACAATGCAGGGAAACAAATACTTCCATCTTCTTTTCAAATAATATTAATATAGTTAATTGTCAAACAATTGAGCTTTCTTACCCTCAATTAACTCTATTTATTTTCAATACATTCTTCAACATGTATATTTGAAGTGATAGAGATTTATTCAATCGAATTAACTTATTACAGTATAACTCTAATGTACAATATAACTACAATCTACAATATATAATAGGAACTAGGTAGAATTAGTTATAGCAAAGTACTATTAGATACAGCTAGGTATAGCCAAGTTTTATCAGTTATAGGTAAATAATTAGTAATAGCTAGCTATTATCAGTAATAGGTTATAATTAGTTAAAGCTAGGTACTATTAGTTTTAGCCATGTATTATCTGTTATAAATACTTGATATTAGTTAAGGCTATATTATATCAGTTGTACCTTGTAACTATTAGTTATAGCTATTAGCTATTATTTATAGTTAGTAGCTATTAGTTATAGCTATTACCTATTATTTAGAGTTAGTAGACATTAGTTATTGCTAGTAGCTATTAGTTATAGCTAGTTATAGATAGTAGCTATTAGTTAAAGCTAGTAGCTATTAGTTATAGCTAGTACCTATTAGTTATAGCTAGTAACTAATAGTTATAGCTGGATAATATTAGTTTAGTCCAGATATTATCAGTTGAAAGAACATAATACGAGTTATAGTTAGGGAATGTTGGTTATGGCTAGGTACTAATAGTTATAGACAGGTATTATCAGTTATAGGTAGATGCTATTATTAATAGCCTGTTACTATCAGTTTTTCCATAAACCTATAGTCGAAAGATATCGTTATTCCATCGCAAATTACTTTTGTATTTGGTGATATGAGTGACATTTTTTATAACGTAGTGACAGTAGACACATCTATAAGTTAGATAAGAAAATGTCACATATATTAGCAGATATGAAACCACTTCAAGATGAAACACGATAATAAATCTATTGTCAAGATACTATTATTTATAGCCAGGTACTATTACTCTTATCTGTAAAGTTACAGTCAATATAGCGGTTGACCATGAAGATTTACTCATCGCATTAGGTTAGGTCAATATAGCGGTTGACCATGAAGATTTACTCATCGTAATAGGTTAAGTCATTATAGCGGTTGACCATGTAGGTTTACTCATCACATTAGGTTAGGTCCATACATAGGTTGACCATGAAAATTTACTCATCGATTTAGGTTAGGTATATCTGTACGTTGACCATATCATTTTACTCATGAAAGTAGAAAATAGCGCGAAAATTAAAGTCATAACAGTTACGGTTCAATGCACGGTAACAAATACTCCCATCATCTTTTCAATTAATATTAATATAGTTAATTGTCAAACAATGAAGCTTCCTTACCCTGAATTAACTTTATTTATCTCCTATTCATTTTCGACATATATATCTGAAGTGATAAATACTTATTCAATCGAATTGACTGATTACAGTTCAACTCTAATTCTACAATATAGCTCCATTCCACAATATAATTGGAGCTAGATACTATTAGTTATAGCAAGGTACTAGTAGTTATAGCTAGATATTATTAGTAATAGATACGTAATTAGTTATAGTTAGGTACAATTTTTTAGTTAGTTTTAGCCATGTATTATCAGTTATAGGCACCTAATTTTAGTTAAAGGTAGGTAGTATCAGTTTTAGCCAAATATTATTACTGAAAGCAGCATTATATTAGTTATAACTCGTAACTTTTAATCATAGCAAGTTACAATTAGTTTTAGCCATGTATTATCAGTTATAGGTACATGATTTTAGTTTAATTTAGGTAATATCAGTTTTCGCCATCTTTTATTAATTAGAGGAGCATTATATTAGTTATATCTAGTAACTTTTAGTTATAGAAAGGTACTATTAGTTTTAGCCATGTATTATTAGTTATAGGAACAAGGTTATAGTTAAAGATAGGTAATATCCGTTTTACCCAAATATTATCACTTAAAGGACCATTTTATTAGTTGTAGGTAATAACTTATAGTTGTAGCAAGGTATATTTAGTTTTATTAGTTATAGGTACATGATATTAGTTAAATCTAGGTAATATCAGTTTTAGCCAAGTATCATCAGTTAAAAGAACTTTGTATTATTTATAACAAGTACATGATATTAGTTATAGCTAGGTACTATCAGTTTAAACCAGGCATTATTAGTTGAAAGTACATAATATGAGTTATAGCCAAGTGGTATTAGTTATAAAGAGGTACTATTAGTTATAGCTAGTTATTAACAGTTATGGGTTGATAAAACAGATAAAACTGCTAGTACCTGGCTAGGTAGTATTAGTTTTATCTCTAAAGTCTACGGTCAAAATTGAGGTTGACCAGGAAAATTTATTCATCACATTAGGTTAGGTCAATATAGCGGTTGACCATGAAAATGTACTCATCGTATTAGGTTACGTCAATATAGCAGTTGACCATATAGTTTTGCTCATCACATTAGGTTAGGTTCATACATAGGTTGACCATGAAAATATACTCAACGAATTAGGTTAGGTAAATCTGTACGTTGACCATATCATTTTACTCATGAAATTAGAAAAGAGCGCGAAAATTAAAGTCATAACAGTTATGGTTCAATGCACGGTAACAAATACTCCCATCATCTTTTCAATTAATATTAATATAGTTAATTGTCAAACAATGAAGCTTCCTTACCCTGAATTAACTTTATTTATCTCCTATTCATTTTCGACATATATATCTGAAGTGATAAATACTTATTCAATCGAATTGACTGATTACAGTTCAACTCTAATTCTACAATATAGCTCCATTCCACAATATAATTGGAGCTAGATACTATTAGTTATAGCAAGGTACTAGTAGTTATAGCTAGATATTATTAGTAATAGATACGTAATTAGTTATAGTTAGGTACAATTTTTTAGTTAGTTTTAGCCATGTATTATCAGTTATAGGCACCTAATTTTAGTTAAAGGTAGGTAGTATCAGTTTTAGCCAAATATTATTACTGAAAGCAGCATTATATTAGTTATAACTCGTAACTTTTAATCATAGCAAGTTACAATTAGTTTTAGCCATGTATTATCAGTTATAGGTACATGATTTTAGTTTAATTTAGGTAATATCAGTTTTCGCCATCTTTTATTAATTAGAGGAGCATTATATTAGTTATATCTAGTAACTTTTAGTTATAGAAAGGTACTATTAGTTTTAGCCATGTATTATTAGTTATAGGAACAAGGTTATAGTTAAAGATAGGTAATATCCGTTTTACCCAAATATTATCACTTAAAGGACCATTTTATTAGTTGTAGGTAATAACTTATAGTTGTAGCAAGGTATATTTAGTTTTATTAGTTATAGGTACATGATATTAGTTAAATCTAGGTAATATCAGTTTTAGCCAAGTATCATCAGTTAAGAGAACTTTGTATTATTTATAACAAGTACATGATATTAGTTATAGCTAGGTACTATCAGTTTAAACCAGGCATTATTAGTTGAAAGTACATAATATGAGTTATAGCCAAGTGGTATTAGTTATAAAGAGGTACTATTAGTTATAGCTAGTTATTAACAGTTATGGGTTGATAAAACAGATAAAACTGCTAGTACCTGGCTAGGTAGTATTAGTTTTATCTCTAAAGTCTACGGTCAAAATTGAGGTTGACCAGGAAAATTTATTCATCACATTAGGTTAGGTCAATATAGCGGTTGACCATGAAAATGTACTCATCGTATTAGGTTACGTCAATATAGCAGTTGACCATATAGTTTTGCTCATCACATTAGGTTAGGTTCATACATAGGTTGACCATGAAAATATACTCAACGAATTAGGTTAGGTAAATCTGTACGTTGACCATATCATTTTACTCATGAAATTAGAAAAGAGCGCGAAAATTAAAGTCATAACAGTTATGGTTCAATGCACGGTAACAAATACTCCCATCATCTTTTCAATTAATATTAATATAGTTAATTGTCAAACAATGAAGCTTCCTTACCCTGAATTAACTTTATTTATCTCCTATTCATTTTCGACATATATATCTGAAGTGATAAATACTTATTCAATCGAATTGACTGATTACAGTTCAACTCTAATTCTACAATATAGCTCCATTCCACAATATAATTGGAGCTAGATACTATTAGTTATAGCAAGGTACTAGTAGTTATAGCTAGATATTATTAGTAATAGATACGTAATTAGTTATAGTTAGGTACAATTTTTCACTTAGTTTTAGCCATGTATTATCAGTTATAGGCACCTAATTTTAGTTAAAGGTAGGTAGTATCAGTTTTAGCCAAATATTATTACTGAAAGCAGCATTATATTAGTTATAACTCGTTACTTTTAATCATAGCAAGTTACAATTAGTTTTAGCCATTTATTATCAGTTATAGGTACATGATTTTAGTTTAATTTAGGTAATATCAGTTTTCGCCATCTTTTATTAATTAGAGGAGCATTATATTAGTTATATCTAGTAACTTTTAGTTATAGAAAGGTACTATTAGTTTTAGCCATGTATTATTAGTTATAGGAACAAGGTTATAGTTAAAGATAGGTAATATCCGTTTTACCCAAATATTATCACTTAAAGGACCATTTTATTAGTTGTAGGTAATAACTTATAGTTGTAGCAAGGTACAATTAGTTTTATTAGTTATAGGTACATGATATTAGTTAAATCTAGGTAATATCAGTTTTAGCCAAGTATCATCAGTTAAAAGAACTTTGTATTATTTATAACAAGTACATGATATTAGTTATAGCTAGGTACTATCAGTTTAAACCAGGCATTATTAGTTGAAAGTACATAATATGAGTTATAGCCAAGTGGTATTAGTTATAAAGAGGTACTATTAGTTATAGCTAGTTATTAACAGTTATGGGTTGATAAAACAGATAAAACTACTAGTAACTGGCTAGGTAGTATTAGTTTTATCTCTAAAGCTACGGTCAAAATTGAGGTTGACAAGGAAAATTTATTCATCGCATTAGGTTAGGTCAATATAGCGGTTGACCATGAAAATATACTCATCGAATTAGGTTAGGTAAATCTGTACGTTGACCATATCGTCTCGGCACCAATAATTCAAACTGGTTTTTGACCCACTTACAGTTGGATTCTGAAATTTTTGAGAACAGATTTGTATTCAGCGTCGAAATTACATGGGATAGGTTACTTTTAAAACATCTATCAACTCTTTTAAAATTTTATTTTTGAATATTCTCAAAAAATGAGGTTGAACACAAATCAACTTACTAGACTAGTAGGTCTTGTGAACAAGTCAAAACTGTTTTTCTCATATAACTTTCTCAATTTCCTTTCTAATCCACTCAAAATCGACTAAAAGAGAGATATTTTCAATGCGCGTCTTTCTGTTGTAAATTTTCTGAAATTCGATCACGGACCTTCGTACACTCACTCTCGACGCGTATACCCTTACGGCACCCTTTGCGTAAATGAATTCGAATATCTGAATATATTTTCATGCTTCGGAGACTTTTAAAAATCTAAAGTATTCGTAATCTTTTTTCATAAATTTGCTTATTTCAAAAGATATAAGACGTTGAACTCAAAAAACTAGTTTCCGAATTTTTCGAATAACTTTGCAAATCTATAACTTCCGAATGAATCGGAATTTTCTAATGCAGTTTGTTGCATTAATTTTTCCGAACAGTCTTTCATTAGTGTTCAAAAGGATTTTTCACCCCTACTTCGAATATCGAATCTACAGTTATGTTCGAAAACCATTCAATATCTCACAAACCAAATTAAATTCTTATAAACGGACTTCATGAGAATTTTTTTCTGGCCATAATCTACTTTTATATAAAATTTCAAAAAATTCGTACGATTGGAAAAAAAATTAGTGAATCGATTTTTCAGAGAACAAATTTTTCCAAAAAAAAATAAAACTCTTATTATGTACCGAACTTGGATGATAATGTATGAAAAAGGTATCATTTCTTACGAAATAGACCCTGATAAACCCAAATTTGTAAACGAAATTTCGATTGAAACCCGTTTTAAGAAAATTAAATTTTTAAATCTGATATTAAATCCAATATTCGAAATAAACTGCTATGGATGTGCCATACATGTTTTTATACATTTTTCGATATCCTGTATTCAAATCTGACATAAAAAGTATCATTTTCGACCGATTTAACTAAATTAATCATTAATTTTTTTTAATAAATTCCGTTTATTTTCAACACTGAAAAGCCGAAATCGTGAGTTAATAATAACTAAAATGGTGTTTTATTTATATTAAATGCATTTACAGTTATTGATGAAGTATAGTATCTCATACTAATGACTTCGTATTGTTTATTTATTTCAAATAGTTTAATTTGAGCTAATTATTATGTCTAGGTATAAGTTTGAAAGTAGTGAACATGTTTGTGAGTGAGTATGTTTGTATAGGCTTGGTAGATGTACGTGAGTGCGTGTGTTTGTGATACAACAAACTCACTCTGCTGATCCAATAGGTTCATCAGTTGTATCAAGATGAAAATTTCAATAATTATTTGTATTTGTATTATATTAGATTTGTATTATATTAGATTTGTATTTGTATTATATTAGAAAAATTAAAAAAAGTTATTTAACAAATCTAAGGAGACTTTATTATATTTTAGATTAGGTTAGGAAATCTTTAGGTTAACCACATCATTTTACTCAGAGCATTAGGTTAGGTAAATCTGAAGGTTGACCATATATTTCTACTCATCACATTGGATTAGGTAAATTTATAAATTAACCATCTGAAGGTTGACCATATCATTTTACTCGTAGGTTAGGTATACTGAAGGTTGATCATATCATTTTACTCATTAGGCTAGGTAAATATCTCATTACATTAGATTAGTCAATCACAAATATTTATATATATCGATTTCAACCAATATTGGATGAAAATATATGTTTTCTTGTATCCCATGTATCCCATTAGGTTATGTCATATTATGTTAGGTTATGACTCTACTTTTACATAAAATTGATAATAAAACTTTTAAAAAAATGTTTTCATTATTGAGGTTATCCTTAATTAAGATAAGTTTCGGATTTTCTACTCTTCTCAGGATATTAATTTCGGTCAATTTAGTTATTTTTATTATCATTTTGGAGAACGCAGCCGACTAGTTCAGCTGTTTTTCTCTTTATAAATGTATATATGTTTCTGTGTGTTTAAATACTATGTATTACCATTCATTATTTTGAATCCCTAGCAGTTAAATTTAAAAAAGGCCCGGGAAATTTAGAATGTCACCCTGGAAACATCAAATAAGTTACCCTAAGATCTCCATGTGAATGATATTGAGGTATATTTATTAGGGATTTTTAAATTCCCCAGATTATTATTCTATGTATTATTAATAATAAAAAGTAAAAGCAATAGCTTCTGTGTATCATTAAATAACCCATTTAACTTATGAGGATAATAATAGAAATGATTGAATAATTTGATGAAATCCTCTGTTCATTATACTGCCGCTGTTGATGTGTATGACATAAAAACACAATTTACACTAATTATCCGAAATATTTCGAACATCAGTATATATTTCGAAACTCTACTCTTATTCTACTTTCACTCTACTTGTGAAAGAAAAATTTCAAAAGAGATATGTCGAATAAAGTTTCAATTGATATTATTTTCATATCATTTTGTTAATGTTGGGATCTTCTTTGACAGATCTCTTTTAAATTGATAAAATTAAAAAAAAATCCAACAATCTACATTATAGATAGAAATTTTTTCCTTCATTCATTCTACTATTACTCTACTTCTACTTCTACTTACTTGTGAAAAAATGATTTAAGAGATATGTCAAAGAAAGTTTTAAACAACATTATTTCCATATTATTTTGTATAAAGGTTAGGATTTTCTTTGACAGATCTCTGTTCAATTGATAAAACTAAGAAAAATCAACAGTCAATAAATTTGTCAAACGCGTGAATTTACCTAGTCAACCATTCGTTAACGAGTAAATTTACCTAGTCAACCATTCGTTAACGAGTAAATTTACCTAGTCAACCATTCGTTAACGAGTGAATTTACCTAGTCAACCCATTGGTCAACGAGTAAATTTACCTAGTCAACCATTGGTCAACGAGTGAATATACCTAGTCAACCTAATGGTCAACGAGAAAGTTGACCTAGTCAACTCATTGGTCAACCAAATAGTTGACCTAGTCAACCAACCTAGTCAACCAAACAGTTGACCTAGTTGACCTACTCGTTGACCTCTAGTTGACCAGCTAGTTGACCTAAAAATTTAAAACTTAAAAAAAAACAATGAAATTTTTTACTGATGAACTTGAAATTTTATATGAAGATTGGAAATTTTTTTCTCTATCTTTCCATCAGAGAAAAATTGTTAAATTTGATATCTGAAATGGGTTTTCTGCCTGTCGAATAAGATTTGGATTGGTAAACCAAAGAGTTGACCTAGTCAACTCATTGGTCAACCAAACAGTTGACCTAGTCAACTCATTGGTCAACCAAATAGTTGACCTAGTCAACCAACCTAGTCAACCAAATAGTTGACTTAGTTGACCTACTCGTTGACCTCTAGTTGACCAGCTAGTTGACCTAAAAATTTAAAACTTAAAAAAAACAATGAAATTTTTTACTGATGAACTTGAAATTTTATATGAAGATTGGAAATTTTTTTCTCTATCTTTCCATCAGAGAAAAATTGTTACATTTGATATCTGAAATGGGTTTTCTGCCTGTCGAATAAGATTTGGATTGGTAAACCAAAGAGTTGACCTAGTCAACTCATTGGTCAACCAAACAGTTGACTTAGTCAACTCATTGGTCAACCAAACAGTTGACCTAGTCAACTCATTGGTCAACCAAACAGTTGACCTAGTCAACTCATTGGTCAACCAAATAGTTGACCTAGTCAACCAAATTGGTCAACCAAACAGTTGACCTAGTTGACCTACTCGTTGACCTCTAGTTGACCAGCTAGTTGACCTAAAAATTTAAAACTTAAAAAAAACAATGAAATTTTTTACTGATGAACTTGAAATTTTATATGAAGATTGGAAATTTTTTTCTCTATCTTTCCATCACAGAAAAATTGTTAAATTTGATATCTGAAATGGGTTTTCTGCCTGTCGAATAAGATTTGGATTTAAGGTATGAAATATTGATATTTCGTATATAAGACTCAGGTGATTATTAATCAGCAATATATTACCTATCTTTATGTTAATTTATAACTATCAAATAATTTTTTTTCGGAAATAACATTAGTCCACTAAGTTTTGACCCCTATGTTACCAAACCCAGAGGAAAAAAATCTCATTTTAATGATTTTTACGATTTCCGACCACTTCCGATTCGAATTCAGAAAAATGGCTTTTGGACGTTCTAGATACAATAATTTTAGACAATTCTATCAGAACACTTCAAATTTGAACTGAGAATTTTACGGTTAGTCAGCTAAGGTTAGGTTAGGTTAGGTTAGGTTAGGTTAGGTTAGGTTAGGTTAGGTTAGGTTAGGTTAGGTTAGGTTAGGTTAGGTTAGGTTAGGTTAGGTTAGGTTAGGTTAGGTTAGGTTAGGTTAGGTTAGGTTAGGTTAGGTTAGGTTAGGTTAGGTTAGGTTAGGTTAGGTTAGGTTAGGTTAGGTTAGGTTAGGTTAGGTTAGGTTAGGTTAGGTTAGGTTAGGTTAGGTTAGGTTAGGTTAGGTTAGGTTAGGTTAGGTTAGGTTAGGTTAGGTTAGGTTAGGTTAGGTTAGGTTAGGTTAGGTTAGGTTAGGTTAGGTTAGGTTAGGTTAGGTTAGGTTAGGTTAGGTTAGGTTAGGTTAGGTTAGGTTAGGTTAGGTTACCTAACTACGCACTTTAAATTCACTGACATTTTTTGTTTATTATATATATTTAGTTAACTCGCAAAAAGACCACGGCCATGCTAAAGCGTTTTTTAAAATTTCAACTAGAAGTTACTTAAAACCTCGATGAATCAATTTTCCTTTTTCATCAAATTGACCTGAGTAGACCAGTCAATTTTCCTCATAAACTTTCACTCTTAACCTATAAACTTTATGTAAATTTTAGAAAAAAAAATTATACATATTTCACTTGGATGAGCAATTTCCAATCTTTTAAACCTTTCAAAATTCAAAAAAACTAAAAAAAAATTATCTCGAGAAATAGAAGCTCTAATTTTTTTTTATTAACATGAAAACATCCGCATAGCCTTATTATATCATCCTATAAAATATATAGTCTTCATAATCTCTCATGAATGGATAGGTTAGCATTTATATATATTAGGTTAAGTTTAGTAAATGATCCATAATCGAAGTCTTAAATTTTACTCATGAAATTAGGTTAAACACGTTTACTTGTATTTTTCCTCATTTTGAGTTAGGTAAACTATAGGTTGACTTGATTCTTTCTCATTGTTATATTCAAATTTAAATTTTTTTTCGAATCTTCCTTGGCATATATGACGTTGATTCGAATTTTGTTATATACTTAAATAAGTTAGCTGCAACTATCTACCTTAGTAAGTTACTAACTGCCGACTTCAAATAGTTACTAGTTACCGATATTAGTTAGTTACTAACTACTGCCATTTGTTAATTACTAACTACTCACATTAGTTAGTTACAAACTGCCAATATTAACTAGTTATTACCTAAGAGTTTATTTAGTTACTAACTACCGACATTAATTAGTTATTAACTATGAAGTTAGTTAGTTACAAACTGTCGACATTAATTAGTTATTAACTATGATATTAGTTAATTACTAAATTGCGACATTAGTTTGTTACTAACTCCTGACTTTTCTTAGTTACTCACTATCGACATTAATTAGTTATTAACTACCGACATTAGTTAGTTACGAACTGCTGACATTAGTTTGTTACTAACTGCCTACATTAATTATTTAGTAACTACAGACTTTACTAAGTTTCTAACTGCCGACATTTGTTAGTTACTAACTAGCGATATTAGTTAATTAATTAAATATTTATCATTCATTTGTTTTTTGACTTTATCTAATGATTCTGCATTTCATGATTTCAGTAGTGTATCTGATGTGACATCGAGAGGTGTCATGCTCATCCTCTCCTGTGCATTCGTTTGTTTGTTACTCCTCCCGTTCAAAAGAATACAAATTAATATATTTACTTATGGAGTTTCAATCATTTCCTCAGCTGAAATTCTCAATATTAACAATAATGTTTTAATAATTAAAAATTGAAATTTATAATTTCAACGGTTTGAAATTTATAACGGTTTGAAACTTTAAAACCGTTAAAAATAACCGTTAAATTTTCGAAAGAACAGGATTATAATGTATCTTTGTCTCTACTTTCCGAATCTGCCATTCTAGTTAGTTAGGTTACTTTCCATTCTCATTTATTAGCAAACTCACTTTACCAACATATATAATATAATTACAATAATAAAGAAAAGAAAATAGTAATAAATGTATGGCGTTTAAATGAAGAAGATAATAGTATTACTGATGATCAAATTGAAATGAAGAAAATATTTGTATAAAATGTAATACGGTAAAAAAAAACACTTTCCTATTTTGCCTGAAATTAATGCAACAAACTGCATTATAAAAATACAATTCATTGGTAAAATATAGATCTGTAAAATAATTCGAAAAATTTGAAAACTAATTTTTTGAGTTCTACGTCTTATATCTTTTGAAACCAGCAAATTTATGAGAAATGATCATGATTACTATAGATTTTTAAAAGTCTAAGAAACATGAAAATGTATTCAGTTTTTCGAAAATTTTGATAGCACTTGAAAATAAAACACGATAATCATTTATAGTCATTGAACAAACTGAAAGATTCTAATAAATTGATTATAACTTCATGATGAATGGTGCGAAAATTATTTTATGAAGAATAATCAAAATCTCACTCTTCATAATTGAAATAAAGTTAGGAAAATTAGCTTCAAGTCAAGTTAGAGATTGACCATATAGTTTACTCAACACATTAGGTTAAGTCAATATAGAGATTGACCATGTAGTTTTACTCATCACAATAGGTTAAGTCAATATAGAGATTGACCATGTAGTTTTACTCATCACAATAGGTTAAGTCAATATAAAGATTGACCATGTAGTTTTACTCATCACAATAGGTTAAGTCAATATAAAGATTGACCATGTAGTTTTACTCATCACAATAGGTCAAGTCAATATAAAGATTGACCATGTAGTTTTACTCATCACAATAGGTTAAGTCAATATAAAGATTGACCATGTAGTTTTACTCATCACAATAGGTTAAGTCAATATAAAGATTGACCATGTAGTTTTACTCATCACAATAGGTTAAGTCAATATAAAGATTGACCATGTAGTTTTACTCATCACAATAGGTTAAGTCAATATATAGGTTGACAATGAAAATTTACTCATCGCATTAGGTTAGGTAAATCTGTTGGTTGACCATATCATTTTACTCATCAAATCAGAAAAGAGCGCGAAAATTAAAGTTTTACCTGGTATAGCACAATGCAGGGTAACAAATACTCCCATTATCTTTTCAATTAATTTTAGTATAGTTAATTGTCAAACAATGAAGCTTGTTTAGCCTGAATTAACTCTATTTATCTTCAATACATTCTTCGACATATATATTTGAAGTGATGAAGACTTATTCGATCGAATTGACTGATTACAGGCCAACTGTAATTCTACAATATAGCTCCATTCCACAATATATTTGGGGCTAGATACTATTAGTTATAGCAAGGTACTAGTAGTTATAGCTAGATATTATCAGTAATAGATACGTAATTAGTTATAGCTAGGTACAATTTTTTAGTTAGTTTTATCTATGTATTATCAGTTATAGGCATCTAATTTTAGTTAAAGGTAGGTAGTATCAGTTTTAGCCAACTATTATTACTGAAAGCAGCATTATATTAGTTATAACTCGTAACTTTTAATCATAGCAAGTTACTATCAGTTTTAGCCATTTATTATCAGTTAAAGGTACATGATTTCAGTTTAATTTAGGTAATATTAGTTTTTCCCAACTTTTTCCATTATATTTGTTATATCTAGTAACTTTTAGTTATAGAAAGGTACAATTAGTTCTACCCATGTATTATCAGTTATACGAACAAGGTTTTAGTTAAAACTAGGTAATATCAGTTTTAGCCAGGTATCATCAGTTAAAAGAACATTGTATTATTTATAGCTAAGTGCATGATATTAGTTATAGCTAGGTACTATTATTTATAGCCAGGTACTGTTAGTTTCATCTGTGTAGCTACGGTCAATATAGAGGTCGACCAGGAAAATTTATTCATCGCATTAGGTTAGGTCAATATAGCGGTTGACCATGAAAATTTACTCATCGTATTAGGTTAAGTCAATATAGCAGTTGACCATGTAGTTTTACTCATCACATTAGGTTAGGTCCATATATAGGTTGACCATGAAAATTTACTCATCGAATTAGGTTAGGTAAATCTGTACGTTGACCATATCATTTTACTCATGAAATCAGAAAAGAGCGCGAAAATTAAAGTCATAACAGTTATGGTTCAATGCATGGTAACAAATGCTCCCATCATCTTTTCAATTAATATTAATATAGTTAATTGTCAAACAATGAAGCTTCCTTACCCTGAATTAACTCTATTTATCTCCTTTTCATTTTCGACATATATATTTGAAGTGATAAATACTTATTCAATCGAATTGACTGATTACAGTCCAACTCTAATTCTACAATATAGCTCCATTCCACAATATAATTGGAGCTAGATACTATTAGTTATAGTGAGGTACTAGTAGTTATAGCTAGATATTATCAGTAATAGATACGTAATTAGTTATAGCTAGGTACAATTGTTTAGTTAGTTTTAGCCATGTATTATCAGTTATAGGCATCTAATTTTAGTTAAAGGTAGGTAGTATATGTTTTAGCCAACTATTATTACTGAAAGCAGCATTATATTAGTTATAACTTGTAACTTTTAATCATAGCAAGTTACAATTAGTTTTAGCCATTTATTATCAGTTATAGGTACATGATTTTAGTTTAATTTAGGTAATATCAGTTTTTCCCAACTTTTATCACTTAGAGGAGTATTATATTAGTTATATCTAGTAACTTTTAGTTATAGAAAGGTACTATTAGTTTTAGCCATGTATTATCAGTTATAGGAACAAGGTTTTAGTTAAAGATAGGTAATATCCGTTTTACCCAAATATTATCACTTAAAGGACCATTTTATTAGTTGTAGGTAGTAACTTTTAGTTGTAGCAAGGTATAATTAGTTTTAGCCTTGTGTTATTAGTTATTGGTACATGATATTAGTTAAATCTAGGTAATATCAGTTTTAGCCAAGTATCATCAGTTAAAAGAACATTGTATTATTTATAGCTATGTACATGATATTAGTTATAGCTAGGTACTATCAGTTTAAACCAGGCATTATTTGTTGAAAGTACATAATATGAGTTATAGCCAAGTGGTATTAGTTATAGCGAGGTACTTCTAGTTATAGCTAGGTATTACCAGTTATGGGTTGATACTATTATTTATAGCCAGGTACTATTAGTTTTATCTGTAATAGCTACGGTCAATATAGAGGTCGACAAGGAAAATTTATTCATCGCATTAGGTTAGGTCAATATACCAGTTGACCATGAAAATTTACTCCTCGCATTAGGTTAAGTCAATATAGAGATTGACCATGTAGTTTTACTCTCACAATAGGTTAAGTCAATATATAGGTTGACAATGAAAATTTACTCATCGCATTAGGTTAGGTAAATCTGTTGGTTGACCATATCATTTTACTCATCAAATCAGAAAAGAGCGCGAAAATTAAAGTTTTACCTGGTATAGTACAATGCAGGGTAACAAATACTCCCATTATCTTTTCAATTAATTTTAGTATAGTTAATTGTCAAACAAACAAGCTTGTTTAGCCTGAATTAACTCTATTTATCTTCAATACACTCTTGGACATATATATTTGAAGTGGTGAATACTTATTCAATAAAATTGACTGATTTCGGTCCAACTCTAATTCTACAATATAGCTCCATTCCACAATATAATTGGAGCTAGATACTATTAGTTATAGCAAGGTACTAGTAGTTATAGCTAGATATTATCAGTAATAGATACGTAATTAGTTATAGCAAGGTACTAGTAGTTATAGCTAGATATTATCAGTAATAGATACGTAATTAGTTATAGCTAGGTACAACTTTTTAGTTAGTTTTAGCCATGTATTATCAGTTATAGGCACCTAATTTTAGTTAAAGGTAGGTAGTATATGTTTTAGCCAACTATTATTACTGAAAGCAGCATTATATTAGTTATAACTCGTAACTATTAATCATAGCAAGTTACTATCAGTTTTAGCCATTTATTATCAGTTAAAGGTACATGATTTCAGTTTAATTTAGGTAATATCAGTTTTTCCCAACTTTTTCCATTATATTAGTTATATCTAGTAACTTTTAGTTATAGAAAGGTACAATTAGTTCTAGCCATGTATTATCAGTTATAGGAACAAGGATTTAGTTAAAACTAGGTAATATCAGTTGTAGCCAGGTATAATCAGTTAAAAGAACATTGTATTATTTATAGCTAAGTGCATGATATTAGTTATAGCTAGGTACTATTATTTATAGCCAGGTACTGTTAGTTTCATCTGTGTAGCTACGGTCGATATAGAGGTCGACCAGGAAAATTAATTTATTCATCGCATTAGGTTAGGTCAATATAGCGGTTGACCATGAAAATTTACTCATCGTATTAGGTTAAGTCAATATAGCAGTTGACCATGTAGTTTTGCTCATCACATTAGGTTAGGTTCATACATAGGTTGACCATGAAAATTTACTCATCAAATTAGGTTAGGTAAATCTGTACGTTGACCATATCATTTTACTCATGAAATCAGAAAAGAGCGCGAAAATTAAAGTCATAACAGTTATGGTTCAATGCATGGTAACAAATGCTCCCATCATCTTTTCAATTAATATTAATATAGTTAATTGTCAAACAATGAAGCTTCCTTACCCTTAATTAACTCTATTTATCTCCTATTCATTTTCGACATATATATTTGAAGTGATAAATACTTATTCAATCGAATTGACTTATTACAGTCCAACTCTAATTCTACAATATAGCTCCATTCCACAATATAATTGGAGCTAGATACTATTAGTTATAGCGAGGTACAAGTAGTTATAGCTAGATATTATCAGTAATAGATACGTTATTAGTTATAGCTAGGTACAATTTTTTAGTTAGTTTTAGCCATGTATTATCAGTTATAGGCATCTAATTTTAGTTAAAGGTAGGTAGTATATGTTTTAGCCAACTATTATTACTGAAAGCAGCATCATATTAGTTATAACTCGTAACTATTAATCATAGCAAGTTACTATTAGTTTTAGCCATTTATTATCAGTTATAGGTAGATGATTTTAGTTTAATTTAGGTAATATCAGTTTTTCCCAACTTTTATCACTTAGAGGAGTATTATATTAGTTATATCTAGTAACTTTTAGTTATAGAAAGGTACTATTAGTTTTAGCCATGTATTATCAGTTATAGGAACAAGGTTTTAGTTAAAACTAGGTAATATCAGTTTTACACAAATATTATCACTTAAAGGACCATTTTATTAGTTGTAGGTAGTAACTTTTAGTTGTAGCAAGGTATAATTAGTTTTAGCCTTGTATTATTAGTTATTGGTACATGATATTAGTTAAATCTAGGTAATATCAGTTTTAGCCAAGTATCATCAGTTAAAAGAACATTGTATTATTTATAGCTATGTACATGATATTAGTTATAGTAGGTACTATCAGTTTAAACCAGGCATTATTTGTTGAAAGTACATAATATGAGTTATAGCCAAGTGGTATTAGTTATAGTGAGGTACTTCTAGTTATAGCTAGGTATTACCAGTTATGGGTTGATACTATTATTTATAGCCAGGTACTATTAGTTTTATCTGTAATAGCTACGGTCAATATAGAGGTCGACAAGGAAAATTTATTCATCGCATTAGGTTAGGTCAATATACCAGTTGATCATGAAAATTTACTCCTCGCATTAGGTTAAGTCAATATAGCGGTTGACCATGTAGTTTTACTCATCGAATTAGGTTAGGTCCATACACAGGTTGACCATGAAAATATACTCATCGAATTAGGTTAGGTAAATCTGTACGTTGACCATATCATTTTACTCATCAAATCAGAAAATAGCGCGAAAATTAAAGTTATAACAGTTATGGTTCAATGCAGGGTAACAAATACTCCCATCATCTTTCCAATTAATATTAATATAGTTAATTGTCAAACAAACAAGCTTGTTTAGCCTGAATTAACTTTATTTATCTTCAATACATTCTTCGACATATATATTTGAAGTGATGAAGACTTATTCGATCGAATTGACTGATACAGTCCAACTCTAATTCTACAATATAGCTCCATTCCACAGTATAATTGGGGCTAGATACTATTAGTTATAGCAAGGTACTAGTAATTATAGCAAGGTACTATAGCCATATCATTTAACTCATTATGTTAGCTAAATTAGTAGGTTGACTATATCATTTAACTCATTAGGTTAGCTAAATCAGTAGGTTGACTATATCATTTAACTCATTAGGTTAGCTAAATCGGTAGGTTGACCATATCATTTTACTCCTTAGGTTAGCTAAATTAGTAGGTTGACCATATCATTTTACTCATTAGGTTAGCTAAATCAGTAGGTTGACTATATCATTTAACTCATTAAGTTAGCTAAATCAGTAGGTTGACTATATCATTTAACTCATTATGTTAGCTAAATCAGTAGGTTGACCATATCTTTTTACTCATTAGGTTAGCTAAATCAGTAGGTTGACCATATCTTTTAACTCATTAAGTTAGCTAAATCAGTAGGTTGACCATATCTTTTAACTCATTAGGTTAGCTAAATCAGTAGAATGACCATATCATTTTACTCTTTCGCGTAGATGAATCAGTAACTAATTAGGTTAGCTAAATCAGTAGGTTGACCATATTATTTTAGACTAGAACAAGTAGAACTTATTTATATCGACTTAGGTTAAAAGTTGTTCCAATTAATATTTACGATATGATACTATTGGAAAATTTAGATTGGAAGTTGATATACTATAAAGCACTAATTTAAACATTACTGTTCGTATAATTTCTATAATCATTTGTTATCATTATTATGAAAATTTAGTAGGAAGAAATTTTTTTATCACTCCATTACTTATATACCTATAATATAATACAATGAAATTTTCATCTAGATATAACGTAAGCAT
Source organism: Caprella mutica (assembly GCA_947561585.1). Lineage (NCBI taxonomy): Eukaryota > Metazoa > Arthropoda > Malacostraca > Amphipoda > Caprellidae > Caprella > Caprella mutica. Next base: position 50,478 of record CANNZV010003427.1, read on the forward strand.
CCATTTGAAAAGCAGAGTACAAACATACGCACTCACGTACCCTGTGACTGTGTAAAAACATTCTCATATTAAATTATTTGAAATTAAAAAAATTAATGGAGTCATCTGTATCAGTTAAAATACTTCATGAATTATTATAAATACATCTAATATGAATCAAACACCTTTTTTGTAAACACTTTATAATAATACACCCACGATTTCGGCTTTTCGGTGTTGAAAAAAAACTGTTATTTATTTGTAAAATTATTGATTAATTTAGTTAAATCGGTCGAAGATGATACTTTTTATGTCAGATTTGAATACAGGATATCGAAAAATGAATAAAAACATGTATGGCACATCCCTAGCAGTTTATTTCGAATATTGAATTAAATATCAGATTTAGAAATTTAATTTTTTTAAAACGGGTTTCAATCTAACTTTTGATTACAGATTTGGGTTTATCAGGGTCTATTTCGTAAGAATGATAGTAAGAAATGATACTTTTTTCATACATTATCATCCAATTTCGGTACATAATAAGAGATTTTTTATTTTTTGAAAAATTTGTTTTTCAGAAAAATCGAGTCACTAAATTTTTTCCAATGGTACAATTTTTTTAAAAAAATTTATAAGGGTAGATTATGGCCAGAAAAAAATTCTCCTGTAGTCCGTTTATAAAATTTGAATTTGGTTTGTGAGATATTGACTGGTTTTCGAACATAACTGTAGCTTCGATATTCGAAATGGGAGTCAAAAGTCCTTTTGAATACTAATGAAAGACTGCTTGGAAAAATTAATGCAGAAAACCGCATTACAAAATTTCGATTCATTCGGTAGTTATAGATCTGCAAAGTATTTCGAAAAATTCGAAAACTAGTTTTTTGAGTTTGACGTCTTATATCTTTCGAAAGAAGCAAATTTACGTAAAAGAATCACGAATACTTTAGATTTTAAAAAGTCTCTTCAGCCTGAAAATGTATTCAGAATTTCGAAATCTTTCAGGCATATGGTGCAGTAAGGGTATACGCGTCGAGAGTGAGTGTACGAATGCCCGGGATTAAATTTCAGAAAATTAACAACAGAAAGACGCGCATTAAAAATATCTCTCTTTCTGTTGGTTTTGAGTGGATTCGAACGAAAATTGAGAAAGTTATTCAGGAAAAACTGTTTGGACTTGTCCGCACGACCTAAGTCAAGCGAGTTAATTTGTGTTCAATCTCATTTTTTGGGCATATTCTAAAATGAAATTTCAAAAGGGATGATAGAGGTTTTTAAAGTAACCAATCCCATGTGATTTTTTACGCTGAATACAGAGCTGTTCTCAAAAATGTCAGAATCCGACTGAAAGTGGGTCAAAAACCAGTTTGAAATATTGGTGCCGAGACAATTTTTTGCTATAACGCGGCTATAGTAGCAACAGAAACAATGTTATTTCTATACAAGTGTTTTTCAATGGTGCCGAAGAAGAAGAAAAAATTAAAAGCCATTTTAAAGTTTCGAGAAGAAGGTGTATTTCAGAAGGAATAAATATCCCAGGAGATTTTGAAGCCTATGGGATATTCCACCACAATTGAATTCATAAAATAATACTTTTTATTAAAAATAAATGAAGCAAAAATTGTACTAAAAATAGATAAGGTTAATAGAGGTTCAGAAATTCCTAATACTCAGCAATTAATAAGTTTATTTCATCAATTTAAATAATAGAGTAAGTATTTGTTACCCAGCATTGTACTATAACAGTTTTGACTTTAATTATTACGTAACCTAACAAAGGTTAACCAAGGTTACATTTAACCTAACATAGGTAAACCTAGGTTAGATTAACCTAACATAGGTAAACCTAGTTAACAATTTGTTAACTATTAGTTATCTTTATGTTAATTATTTGTTAACTTAAATTAGCTATTTGTTAATTATTTGTTAATTATTTGTTAACTATTTGTTAACTATTTGTTAATGAAAATTAGCTAAGGTTTGAGGTTGACCATGAAAATAATTTACTCATTGCATTGGGTTAGGTCAATATAGATGTTAACCATGAAAATTTATTCATCGAATTTGATTAGGTCAATATAAAGGTTGCCATTAATTGTAATTTTTAAAAATTTATTCTTAGAGAATAAACCTTTGGCATATACTTATATTCTATTAATTTGATGCTGCTGAATCCAAATCTGAGTTCAAATTTTAGATATAGAATCGTTTTAAAATTTTTGAATTTAAATTTCTGAATATCCAAAATAAACTGCTATCAACATATCAAACATATTTTTATGCTATTTTTGACCTTCTGAACTAAACTGTGATATCAAAAATATTATATTTATACGATTTAGCTATTTTTATCTTTTATTTTAACCTGAACATGTTCAGATTTTTCAAACATGTCTGGTAACAAGGTAAAATATAATAGTAAATTGTATTATGTGCTCAAATTAATTATTTGCAATGAATAAATAACAAGAAATTATTAGTATCACATAAAATTATTTATCATTTATTCTACATGCATTTAATTTAAATCAAATATCTTTTTAGTCATGAATAAACTCACGATTTCGGCTTTTCAGTGTTGAAAATAAACGAAATTTAATTTAAAATGAAATTTAATTTTATTAAAACGTTCGCAAATGATATTTTTGATGTCAAAATTGAACTCAGGATGTCGAATAACGTTTGAAATCATATATTACACATCCCTAGCAGTTTATTTCGAATATTTAATAAATATGAGATTTAAAAATCTTAAAATTTTAAAACGGCCTTCAATCGGAATACTGACTTCATATTTGGATTCTACACCTCCATATTAGTTAGAAATGATATCCTTTTATTCAATATCTGTTTAAATTACATATTTTTTTATATATTTTAAATTTCAGAAGTTTGACTCAGAAAAACGATCAGGAAAAAAATCAACTGACTATAACTTTTTTTTCAATGGTTTGATTTTTTTGAAAATAACAAAACGAATAGATTTTAAGGTGAAAACGCCGATTTAATTGTCCGTTTTACGAATTTCAATCAAATTTCCGAATTAAAAGTGGGTTTTCGAATGGACTTGTGAAATCGACACCCGAATTCGAATTTAAAAATCGTTTTATATTTTATTACAAAAATGTATGATAAACTTCACGCAATAAGCATTTATCAGAAAAAGGGGTTCATACGCATGCTACAGACCTTCAAACTCATTCGAAAAATTAAACATCTCATATCTTTTGAAAAAACTCAATTTTCGAAAAAAACTCACCAATACTTTCAATTTTCTTATGCTCTTTTAACACAATACAATAGTCAAATTTTCAAAAAAAAATTAGATGAAAGAGTTATATTGTCAAACGCGTTATGTCCTAGTATTCGAAAGCCCGAATATGAATTTAGAAAAATTTATATTCATAAGATGCGTATTTAAAAGTTCTATCTCATGGTTTAATCAGATTTCAATTAGGACGAGAAATAAAAAAGTTATAAAGAAAAAACTTTTTTGCACCCAAACCATGAATTAGGACGAGGTCTTGAATGTCTTCTTTACAATAACTTGGCTTTTTTAATGAAAATAGCGTTTTGTTTCTGAAACTTTGTTATTTACAGTCCAATATTAATGAAATTTTTACATGATGAGTAAAATCTAATTCTAAGAAACTTTTATTTGTGTCATTTTTTACATAAATTTGATAATAAGACTTTAAAAGGAATGTTTTCACTCTACTCTTACTCTACTCTTACTCTACTCTTACTCTACTCTTACTCTACTCTTACTCTACTCTTACTCTACTCTTACTCTACTCTTACTCTACTCTTACTCTACTCTACTACTCTACTACCTTACTCTACTCTTACTCTACTCTTACTCTACTCTTACTCTACTCTTACTCTACTCTTACTCTACTCTTACTCTACTCTTACTCTACTCTTACTCTACTCTTACTCTACTCTTACTCTACTCTTACTCTACTCTTACTCTACTCTTACTCTACTCTTACTCTACTCTTACTCTACTCTTACTCTACTCTTACTCTACTCTTACTCTACTCTTACTCTACTCTTACTCTACTCTTACTCTACTCTTACTCTACTCTTACTCTACTCTTACTCTACTCTTACTCTACTCTTACTCTACTCTTACTCTACTCTTACTCTACTCTTACTCTACTCTTACTCTACTCTTACTCTACTCTTACTCTACTCTTACTCTACTCTTACTCTACTCTTACTCTACTCTTACTCTACTCTTACTCTACTCTTACTCTACTCTTACTCTACTCTTACTCTACTCTTACTCTACTCTTACTCTACTCTTACTCTACTCTTACTCTACTCTTACTCTACTCTTACTCTACTCTTACTCTACTCTTACTCTACTCTTACTCTTACTCTACTCTTACTCTACTCTTACTCTACTCTTACTCTACTCTTACTCTACTCTTACTCTACTCTTACTCTACTCTTACTCTACTCTTACTCTACTCTTACTCTACTCTTACTCTACTCTTACTCTACTCTTACTCTACTCTTACTCTACTCTTACTCTACTCTTACTCTACTCTTACTCTACTCTTACTCTACTCTTACTCTACTCTTACTCTACTCTTACTCTACTCTTACTCTACTCTTACTCTACTCTTACTCTACTCTTACTCTACTCTTACTCTACTCTTACTCTACTCTTACTCTACTCTTACTCTACTCTTGTTAGGATTTTCTATGAAAGATCTCTTTTGAATTAATAAAACTAAGAAAATCAATAGTCAATAAATTTGTAAAACCTATTCAACTTATCCGTCTACACGTAAATTTACCTTGTCAAAACATTGGTCAACAAGTAATTTTCCCAGTCAACTCATTGGACAACGACTAAATTTTCCTAGTCAACTCATTGGTCAACGAGTAAATTTACTTAGTCAACTCATTGGTCAACGAGTAAATTTACCTAGTCAACTCATTGGTCAACGCAAGGGTTGACCTAGTCAACCATTGGTCAACAAGTAAATTTACCTAGTCAACACATTGGTTAACGAAAAATTTACCTAGTCAACACATTGGTCAATGCATAAGTTGACCTAGTCAACTTAATGGTCAACGAGTAAATTTACCTTGGTCAACGAGTAATTTTCCCAATCAATTAACAGTCAACTCATTGGACAACGACTAAATTTTCCTAGTCAACTCATTGGTCAACGAGTAAATTTACCTAGTCAACTCATCGGTCAACGAGTAAATTTACCCAGTCAATATATTTGTCAACAACTACATTTAATTGGTTAACAATTGTTGAACGAATAAATTTTCCCAGTCAACTCATAGGTCAACGAGTAAATTTTCCTAGTCAATATATTTGTCAACAACTACATTTAATTGGTTAACAATTGTTCAACGACTAAATTTTTCCAGTCAACTCATTTGTCAACGAGTAAATTTTCCTAGTCAACTCATTGGTCAACGCAAGGGTTGACCTATTCAACTATTGGTCAACAAGTAAATTTACCCAGTCAACACATTGGTTAACGAAAAATTTACCTAGTCAACACATTGGTCAATGCATAAGTTGACCTAGTCAACTTAATGGTCAACGCAAGGGTTGACCTAGTCAACCATTGGTCAACAAGTAAATTTACCTAGTCAACACATTGGTCAATGCATAAGTTGACCTAGTCAACTTAATGGTCAACGCGTAAGTTGACCTAGTCAACACATTGGTTAATGAAAGATTTACCTAGTCAACACATTGGTCAATGCATAAGTTGACCTAGTCAACTTAATGGTCAACGCGTAAGTTGACCTAGTCAACCATTTGTCAACGACTAAATTTACCTAGTCAACACATTGGTCAACGCATAAGTTGACCTAGTCAACTCATTGGTCAACCTAACAGTTGACTACTCATACATGAGAAAACGAAGAAATTATATATAATTATTATTATTCGAACCTCCCCATAGTGAATTAAGATTTTCAAGTTAAAATCCAACAATCCATCAAAGTAATTCATAATATTTGTATCAAATAAATATATACTAAACGATAATTACAATATAGACCAATAGTCAACATGTAAGTTGATATAGTTGACTGATAGTCAATCAAAAAGTTGACTAGTAGTCAACAAACTGTTTGACTCGTCAATCAAAAAGATGACCTAGTCAAGTCATTGGTATACCTAACAGTTGACTAAGTCAATCAAAAAGATGACCTAGTCAAGTCATTGGTATACCTAACAGTTGACTAAGTCAATCAAAAAGTTGACTAAGTCAATAAAAAAGTTGACTTAAGTCAATCAAAAAGTTGACTTAAGTCAATCAAAATGTTGACTAAGTCAATCAAAAAGTTTACTAAGTCAATCAAAAAGTTGACTAAGTCAATAAAAAAGTTGACTTAAGTCAATCAAAAAGTTGACTTAAGTCAATCAAAAAGTTGACTAGTAGTCAACAAACTGGTTGACTAGTAGTCAACAAACTGGTTGACTAGTCAATCAAAAAGATGACCTAGTCAAGTCATTGGTATACCTAACAGTTGACTAAGTCAATCAAAAAGTTGACTAAGTCAATCAAAAAGTTGACTAAGTCAATAAAAAAGTTGACTTAAGTCAATCAAAAAGTTGACTTAAGTCAATCAAAATGTTGACTAGTAGTCAACTAACTGGTTGACTAGTAGTCAACAAACTTGTTGACTAGTCAATCAAAAAGTTGACCAATGGTTAACTGAGGAGTTGACCTAGAGGTCAACCAGCGGCTGACTAGAAAAATGCTCGCAACTAAAAATGCCAAAAAAAAAATGAAAAAAAATTATTTAGAGCTCCAGATTTTGAACATAGATGTTAAATTATTTTCTTCAACGTTCTATCAAAGAAAGTTTATATAATTCGATATAAGAAGGGTTTTATAACCCGTTAAGTCAAATTTCAATTTAAGATATGAAATATTGATTTTTCGTGTGCTATTGTCAGGCGATTATTAATTAACAATAATTTATCTATCTATATGTGTAACTACAGCTTTGTAAGATTTTTTTTCAACTTTTGAATTGGTCAGCTTTTTATTGACCTGTTTTTTACCTCTAGGTTAAGAAAAAAGGCTCAAAAACACGTTTTTTTGGATTTTCGACCACTTGCAATTCGAATTCATTAGAACCAATTTAGGACGTCACTATTATGATCATTTTAGTTGTTTTGAATGAAAAACCTAATTATGCCAAAGAGGAAAAAGTTCGTAGTCAGCTAAGGTTAGGTTAGGTTAGGTTAGGTTAGGTTAGGTTAGGTTAGGTTAGGTTAGGTTAGGTTAGGTTAGGTTAGGTTAGGTTAGGTTAGGTTAGGTTAGGTTAGGTTAGGTTAGGTTAGGTTAGGTTAGGTTACCTAACTACGCACTTTAAATTCACTGACATTTTTTGTTTATTATATATATTTAGTTAACTCGCAAAAAGACCACGGCCATGCTAAAGCGTTTTTTAAAATTTCAACTAGAAGTTACTTAAAACCTCGATGAATCAATTTTCCTTTTTCATCAAATTGACCTGAGTAGACCAGTCAATTTTCCTCATAAACTTTCACTCTTAACCTATAAACTTTATGTAAATTTTAGAAAAAAAAATTATACATATTTCACTTGGATGAGCAATTTCCAATCTTTTAAACCTTTCAAAATTCAAAAAAACTAAAAAAAAATTATCTCGAGAAATAGAAGCTCTAATTTTTTTTTATTAACATGAAAACATCCGCATAGCCTTATTATATCATCCTATAAAATATATAGTCTTCATAATCTCTCATGAATGGATAGGTTAGCATTTATATATATTAGGTTAAGTTTAGTAAATGATCCATAATCGAAGTCTTAAATTTTACTCATGAAATTAGGTTAAACACGTTTACTTGTATTTTTCCTCATTTTGAGTTAGGTAAACTATAGGTTGACTTGATTCTTTCTCATTGTTATATTCAAATTTAAATTTTTTTTCGAATCTTCCTTGGCATATATGACGTTGATTCGAATTTTGTTATATACTTAAATAAGTTAGCTGCAACTATCTACCTTAGTAAGTTACTAACTGCCGACTTCAAATAGTTACTAGTTACCGATATTAGTTAGTTACTAACTACTGCCATTTGTTAATTACTAACTACTCACATTAGTTAGTTACAAACTGCCAATATTAACTAGTTATTACCTAAGAGTTTATTTAGTTACTAACTACCGACATTAATTAGTTATTAACTATGAAGTTAGTTAGTTACAAACTGTCGACATTAATTAGTTATTAACTATGATATTAGTTAATTACTAAATTGCGACATTAGTTTGTTACTAACTCCTGACTTTTCTTAGTTACTCACTATCGACATTAATTAGTTATTAACTACCGACATTAGTTAGTTACGAACTGCTGACATTAGTTTGTTACTAACTGCCTACATTAATTATTTAGTAACTACAGACTTTACTAAGTTTCTAACTGCCGACATTTGTTAGTTACTAACTAGCGATATTAGTTAATTAATTAAATATTTATCATTCATTTGTTTTTTGACTTTATCTAATGATTCTGCATTTCATGATTTCAGTAGTGTATCTGATGTGACATCGAGAGGTGTCATGCTCATCCTCTCCTGTGCATTCGTTTGTTTGTTACTCCTCCCGTTCAAAAGAATACAAATTAATATATTTACTTATGGAGTTTCAATCATTTCCTCAGCTGAAATTCTCAATATTAACAATAATGTTTTAATAATTAAAAATTGAAATTTATAATTTCAACGGTTTGAAATTTATAACGGTTTGAAACTTTAAAACCGTTAAAAATAACCGTTAAATTTTCGAAAGAACAGGATTATAATGTATCTTTGTCTCTACTTTCCGAATCTGCCATTCTAGTTAGTTAGGTTACTTTCCATTCTCATTTATTAGCAAACTCACTTTACCAACATATATAATATAATTACAATAATAAAGAAAAGAAAATAGTAATAAATGTATGGCGTTTAAATGAAGAAGATAATAGTATTACTGATGATCAAATTGAAATGAAGAAAATATTTGTATAAAATGTAATACGGTAAAAAAAAACACTTTCCTATTTTGCCTGAAATTAATGCAACAAACTGCATTATAAAAATACAATTCATTGGTAAAATATAGATCTGTAAAATAATTCGAAAAATTTGAAAACTAATTTTTTGAGTTCTACGTCTTATATCTTTTGAAACCAGCAAATTTATGAGAAATGATCATGATTACTATAGATTTTTAAAAGTCTAAGAAACATGAAAATGTATTCAGTTTTTCGAAAATTTTGATAGCACTTGAAAATAAAACACGATAATCATTTATAGTCATTGAACAAACTGAAAGATTCTAATAAATTGATTATAACTTCATGATGAATGGTGCGAAAATTATTTTATGAAGAATAATCAAAATCTCACTCTTCATAATTGAAATAAAGTTAGGAAAATTAGCTTCAAGTCAAGTTAGAGATTGACCATATAGTTTACTCAACACATTAGGTTAAGTCAATATAGAGATTGACCATGTAGTTTTACTCATCACAATAGGTTAAGTCAATATAGAGATTGACCATGTAGTTTTACTCATCACAATAGGTTAAGTCAATATAAAGATTGACCATGTAGTTTTACTCATCACAATAGGTTAAGTCAATATAAAGATTGACCATGTAGTTTTACTCATCACAATAGGTCAAGTCAATATAAAGATTGACCATGTAGTTTTACTCATCACAATAGGTTAAGTCAATATAAAGATTGACCATGTAGTTTTACTCATCACAATAGGTTAAGTCAATATAAAGATTGACCATGTAGTTTTACTCATCACAATAGGTTAAGTCAATATAAAGATTGACCATGTAGTTTTACTCATCACAATAGGTTAAGTCAATATATAGGTTGACAATGAAAATTTACTCATCGCATTAGGTTAGGTAAATCTGTTGGTTGACCATATCATTTTACTCATCAAATCAGAAAAGAGCGCGAAAATTAAAGTTTTACCTGGTATAGCACAATGCAGGGTAACAAATACTCCCATTATCTTTTCAATTAATTTTAGTATAGTTAATTGTCAAACAATGAAGCTTGTTTAGCCTGAATTAACTCTATTTATCTTCAATACATTCTTCGACATATATATTTGAAGTGATGAAGACTTATTCGATCGAATTGACTGATTACAGGCCAACTGTAATTCTACAATATAGCTCCATTCCACAATATATTTGGGGCTAGATACTATTAGTTATAGCAAGGTACTAGTAGTTATAGCTAGATATTATCAGTAATAGATACGTAATTAGTTATAGCTAGGTACAATTTTTTAGTTAGTTTTATCTATGTATTATCAGTTATAGGCATCTAATTTTAGTTAAAGGTAGGTAGTATCAGTTTTAGCCAACTATTATTACTGAAAGCAGCATTATATTAGTTATAACTCGTAACTTTTAATCATAGCAAGTTACTATCAGTTTTAGCCATTTATTATCAGTTAAAGGTACATGATTTCAGTTTAATTTAGGTAATATTAGTTTTTCCCAACTTTTTCCATTATATTTGTTATATCTAGTAACTTTTAGTTATAGAAAGGTACAATTAGTTCTACCCATGTATTATCAGTTATACGAACAAGGTTTTAGTTAAAACTAGGTAATATCAGTTTTAGCCAGGTATCATCAGTTAAAAGAACATTGTATTATTTATAGCTAAGTGCATGATATTAGTTATAGCTAGGTACTATTATTTATAGCCAGGTACTGTTAGTTTCATCTGTGTAGCTACGGTCAATATAGAGGTCGACCAGGAAAATTTATTCATCGCATTAGGTTAGGTCAATATAGCGGTTGACCATGAAAATTTACTCATCGTATTAGGTTAAGTCAATATAGCAGTTGACCATGTAGTTTTACTCATCACATTAGGTTAGGTCCATATATAGGTTGACCATGAAAATTTACTCATCGAATTAGGTTAGGTAAATCTGTACGTTGACCATATCATTTTACTCATGAAATCAGAAAAGAGCGCGAAAATTAAAGTCATAACAGTTATGGTTCAATGCATGGTAACAAATGCTCCCATCATCTTTTCAATTAATATTAATATAGTTAATTGTCAAACAATGAAGCTTCCTTACCCTGAATTAACTCTATTTATCTCCTTTTCATTTTCGACATATATATTTGAAGTGATAAATACTTATTCAATCGAATTGACTGATTACAGTCCAACTCTAATTCTACAATATAGCTCCATTCCACAATATAATTGGAGCTAGATACTATTAGTTATAGTGAGGTACTAGTAGTTATAGCTAGATATTATCAGTAATAGATACGTAATTAGTTATAGCTAGGTACAATTGTTTAGTTAGTTTTAGCCATGTATTATCAGTTATAGGCATCTAATTTTAGTTAAAGGTAGGTAGTATATGTTTTAGCCAACTATTATTACTGAAAGCAGCATTATATTAGTTATAACTTGTAACTTTTAATCATAGCAAGTTACAATTAGTTTTAGCCATTTATTATCAGTTATAGGTACATGATTTTAGTTTAATTTAGGTAATATCAGTTTTTCCCAACTTTTATCACTTAGAGGAGTATTATATTAGTTATATCTAGTAACTTTTAGTTATAGAAAGGTACTATTAGTTTTAGCCATGTATTATCAGTTATAGGAACAAGGTTTTAGTTAAAGATAGGTAATATCCGTTTTACCCAAATATTATCACTTAAAGGACCATTTTATTAGTTGTAGGTAGTAACTTTTAGTTGTAGCAAGGTATAATTAGTTTTAGCCTTGTGTTATTAGTTATTGGTACATGATATTAGTTAAATCTAGGTAATATCAGTTTTAGCCAAGTATCATCAGTTAAAAGAACATTGTATTATTTATAGCTATGTACATGATATTAGTTATAGCTAGGTACTATCAGTTTAAACCAGGCATTATTTGTTGAAAGTACATAATATGAGTTATAGCCAAGTGGTATTAGTTATAGCGAGGTACTTCTAGTTATAGCTAGGTATTACCAGTTATGGGTTGATACTATTATTTATAGCCAGGTACTATTAGTTTTATCTGTAATAGCTACGGTCAATATAGAGGTCGACAAGGAAAATTTATTCATCGCATTAGGTTAGGTCAATATACCAGTTGACCATGAAAATTTACTCCTCGCATTAGGTTAAGTCAATATAGAGATTGACCATGTAGTTTTACTCTCACAATAGGTTAAGTCAATATATAGGTTGACAATGAAAATTTACTCATCGCATTAGGTTAGGTAAATCTGTTGGTTGACCATATCATTTTACTCATCAAATCAGAAAAGAGCGCGAAAATTAAAGTTTTACCTGGTATAGTACAATGCAGGGTAACAAATACTCCCATTATCTTTTCAATTAATTTTAGTATAGTTAATTGTCAAACAAACAAGCTTGTTTAGCCTGAATTAACTCTATTTATCTTCAATACACTCTTGGACATATATATTTGAAGTGGTGAATACTTATTCAATAAAATTGACTGATTTCGGTCCAACTCTAATTCTACAATATAGCTCCATTCCACAATATAATTGGAGCTAGATACTATTAGTTATAGCAAGGTACTAGTAGTTATAGCTAGATATTATCAGTAATAGATACGTAATTAGTTATAGCAAGGTACTAGTAGTTATAGCTAGATATTATCAGTAATAGATACGTAATTAGTTATAGCTAGGTACAACTTTTTAGTTAGTTTTAGCCATGTATTATCAGTTATAGGCACCTAATTTTAGTTAAAGGTAGGTAGTATATGTTTTAGCCAACTATTATTACTGAAAGCAGCATTATATTAGTTATAACTCGTAACTATTAATCATAGCAAGTTACTATCAGTTTTAGCCATTTATTATCAGTTAAAGGTACATGATTTCAGTTTAATTTAGGTAATATCAGTTTTTCCCAACTTTTTCCATTATATTAGTTATATCTAGTAACTTTTAGTTATAGAAAGGTACAATTAGTTCTAGCCATGTATTATCAGTTATAGGAACAAGGATTTAGTTAAAACTAGGTAATATCAGTTGTAGCCAGGTATAATCAGTTAAAAGAACATTGTATTATTTATAGCTAAGTGCATGATATTAGTTATAGCTAGGTACTATTATTTATAGCCAGGTACTGTTAGTTTCATCTGTGTAGCTACGGTCGATATAGAG
>CANNZV010003428.1:0-63675 GCA_947561585.1 Caprella mutica
AATTAATAGACAAAATTAATTAAAAAAAAAAATATGAAAAGAATTTATTTTAATTTATTGTTTTCAAAGTAAACGAATTAAGTAAAAAAAAAGTAATATCCTATTCCTGTGTCTATTTGGATACTGGATAGTGCTTTTGAACACGAAGTAGCTTTTCTCCATCATTGAGCTTCCAAATTGTAATAGGCTACTGAAGAAGTCCCCTGTGTTTAATTTCCTTTTGACGTCAGCGCTATAGCTCTAGTCCCACAGCAGACGTTAAAGCCCTAAGTAACTCTTAAATCATTCCATTTTAGTACCGGGAGAGAGTCTTCCAGTCCCATCAAGGATAGCCCCAATGGGTGAGGCCCCTGCATGATAAAAACATTGCATGGGTGTTCTTCTGATTATTAACTCATTTAATTGATGTAATTTGATGATTTTTTCCCCATTTCTCTACTAACACCATATCATTTCTCCCTATTTTCTCCATTTCTCTACTAACACCATATCATTTCTCCCTATTTTCCCCATTTCTCTACTAACACCATATCATTTCTCCCTATTTTCCCCCTTTCTCTACTAACACCATATCATTTCTCCCTATTTTCCCCATTTCTCTACTAACACCATATCATTTCTCCCTATTTTCCCCATTTCTCTACTAACACCATATCATTTCTCCCTATTTTCTCCATTTCTCTACTAACACCATATCATTTCTCCCTATTTTCCCCATTTCTCTACTAACACCATATCATTTCTCCCTATTTTCCCCCTTTCTCTACTAACACCATATCATTTCTCCCTATTTTCCCCATTTCTCTACTAACACCATATCATTTCTCCCTATTTTCCCCATTTCTCTACTAACACCATATCATTTCTCCCTATTTTCTCCATTTTCACACCTAATTTTTCCAACCACCTTCTGATTTTATCAATAATGTTTTTGTAGCTAGGGTAAGTTATTAATTATCGGTCAGTTCCACATCTTCGGACACGTATGAAAAAACGCTATATATAATGATTATTTATTTTTTATTTTAATTGGTATCCATGATACCTGCAGGTATCATGGATAAATAAATAATTATAAATATATATATCGTTTTTTCTTGCACGTGTCCGAAAATGTGGAACTGACCGATAATTAAGAACTTACCCTAGCACAAATACAGCAGAACTCATCTATAGTCCTAAGTAAGAAACTACCTTGAATAGTGAACAAATTTTCATTAGTCTGCCTTAAATTGGACATCAGTTTTCTAAGACTAAAAGCCAGTTAATGGCAAATTGAAGAAAATTTGTCCCCTATACAGGCTACTTCCTTACTCAGGACTATACGTTCACTATAGAGGAGTTCTACTGCAATACTGTTTGATCATATGCTACATCAAAATGTTGTAGATAATATTTATAACACTTTCTAATCATGATTCATACTGATTATTTTACTAATTATCATAATCAGCTGAAGATTATAATTATATATAAATGATTGACTAATGATTACGATTATTTGCTTTTATTTTTTTAAAGTTCAATATTGATATAAACGTTTTGAACACTTTCAATTAGCTACTTCAATTTATTATTTAATTTATGCATGCTTATGTATATTATAATATTACTAATAGGTAACCCACCTCCCCATTATCAAAATATGTTAACTCAGTTAAGTTTAATTTTACCTGAGGTGTTTTATTCTACAAAAATCCAGCATGAAAAAACTCCCAATCTACGTGAACCTAAAAAACACATACGTTTATTCAGTCGTAGCGTTTTTTTCACGCAGCCTTTTCTTGGCTACGGCATGAGAAAAACTCACGTGTGAAAGGGGCCTTAGTTTTACGTCTTCAGAAAGTGACGTTGAATTATTTTTTCAGCACCAAGGACGACACCATCACCCTGAAGCAGCTGGTGACGTTTATGAACGACAAGCAGCGTGACCCTCGTCTCAACGAGATAATTTACCCTCTCTACGACGAGAAGAGATGTCTCGAGATTATAGCGGCACATGAAACCAGTCAAGAGAACAGGGACAATGGTGGGTAAAACTAGACAGGAGAACAGAGACAATGGTGGGTAAAACTAGACAGGAGAACAGAGACAATGGTGGGTAAAACTAGACAGGAGAACAGAGACAATGGTGGGTAAAACTAGACAGGAGAACAGAGACAATGGTGGGTAAAACTAAACAGGAGAACAGAGACAATGGTGGGTAAAACTAAACAGGAGAATAGGGACAATGGTGGGTAAAACTAAACAGGAGAATAGGGACAATGGTGGGTAAAACTAGACAGGAGAATAGGGACAATGGTGGGTAAAACTAGACAGGAGAACAGAGAAAATGGTGGGTAAAACTAGACAGGAGAACAGAGACAATGGTGGGTAAAACTAGACAGGAGAACAGAGACAATGGTGGGTAAAACTAGACAGGAGAACAAAGACAATGGTGGGTAAAACTAGACAGGAGAACAGAGACAATGGTGGGTAAAACTAGACAGGAGAACAGAGACAATGGTGGGTAAAACTAGACAGGAGAACAGAGACAATGGTGGGTAAAACTAAACAGGAGAACAGAGACAATGGTGGGTAAAACTAAACAGGAGAATAGGGACAATGGTGGGTAAAACTAAACAGGAGAATAGGGACAATGGTGGGTAAAACTAAACAGGAGAACAGAGACAATGGTGGGTAAAACTAAACAGGAGAACAGAGACAATGGTGGGTAAAACTAAACAGGAGAATAGGGACAATGGTGGGTAAAACTAGACAGGAGAACAGAGACAATGGTGGGTAAAACTAGACAGGAGAACAGAGACAATGGTGGGTAAAACTAGACAGGAGAACAAAGACAATGGTGGGTAAAACTAGACAGGAGAACAGAGACAATGGTGGGTAAAACTAAACAGGAGAACAGAGACAGTGGTGGGTAAATTAATATGTACTATTTCTGGTATTTGAGACCAGATAGCTACTGGACTTTTAAATTATATCAGATTATCCTAACTGATTGTCTATTAATTTCGGTTATTTAGCTTCAACTTATTTAGCAACTGATTCGAATGATGTCAATGACCATAGCTGTTCTTATTTTAATGGCACAAATATAAATATTCCACAGTTTAGCAATTATGACTTTGATGAGAGGAATCGGACAGTAGAGAAAAATACCGCAAGAGGAGAATGTCTTTATTCCTGGGATATTAGAGGAATATCCCAGGAATAAATCCTTCTTGCCTTGAATACTCCGGAGAAAGCTATGCACAAACGAAAGTCTTAACAAAGGAAACCACACAGAGTTAGGTCTACAGTTCAGAAAGTACAAACAGCACATTAAATAGCTAGACCTATACATTGAATAACAAACTTATGGATATAGAAAGAAAGATTGTCTTAAGAAGGTATCTTGGTCTTTGGGGAACGAAATCAGGATGCAATATATTATAAATATAGGATACCATTGAGAAGAAATTGTTATTTCAAAGTCGATGATACACAGTTGTATCAACATTGGGATTATAGTTCATAACATAGTATAGTTAATTAAGAAGATGGCTCGGTTACCCCAAAGGGCCGTACACACACAGTGTTTTTAAGTATTGCCACCAGACTTTTTGCTAAGCTCCTCCTACATTTTCCACGAGAGTATAAGAAAAAACTATATAATTGTTATTTATTTTAGTTGGTATCCATGATACCTGCAGGTATCATGGATACCTACTGAAATAAATAATGAATTTATCGTTTTTTCTCATGATTCAAAAATCTCGTGGAAAAAGTAGGAGGAGCTTAGCAAAAAGTCTGGTGGAAAGACTAAAAACCCTGTGTGTGTACGGCCCATAAGACAACCCTATGATTAAAATGATTAGTTGGACATAAGTTTTATTTTCTCATGGTGGGTAAAATATAAATGTTAAAATATTTAAATGTTCATGGTTTTTCACATCTTTTCCACTGCAGAATGTCTCAGCAAAAACGGTCTGTTAGCCTACCTGATGTCTGATGAAAATGCACCTGTGTTTCTAGACAGACTTGATATTTACCAGGTGAGAGTGAAAACTAATTACTAGCGCTGATCAATAATATTCCTATAATTTATTCAATTATTTTATTTATTTTTAAAACAATTTTATTTATTTTCCAGACAATTTTATTTATTTTCCAGACAATTTTATTTATTTTCTAAACAATTTTGTTTTCATTTTTGAATATTTTTTTATTATTGAAAAATATATATTTATTAACGAACAATATTCTTCCCATTAGGTAGCTAGCTAGTTACTGAAAAATATTTTTTGTTATTGAACAATATTTATTAAATAATTTTTTCAAAAATGTTTAATTTGTTTACCCCTCTCCCCCCTCCATTCTCCAGGAGATGGACCAGCCCCTGTCCCACTACTACATCAACTCCAGCCACAACACTTACCTCTCAGGCAGACAATTTGGAGGAAAGAGTACTGCTGAGATGTACAGACAGACGCTACTGGCTGGATGCAGGTAAGGAAAAATTAGGCCTTTTTTTGAAAAAAAATTTTTTATTTTATTTTTTTATTTTTCTTGCAAAATTAAAATTTTTTAGGCCAAAATTTTTTTTTTTTTTTTTCTGCTCAGGTGTGTTGAGCTTGACTGTTGGGATGGGCGGGGAGAGGACGAAGAGCCTATCATTACCCACGGCAAAGCAATGTGCACTGACATTCTCTTCAAAGATGCTATCATGGCTATCAGAGACTGCGCCTTTGTCACTTCTGACTACCCCATCATCCTATCCTTTGAGAACCACTGCTGCAAAAAACAACAGGTAATAGGTAACTCTTAACGGGTAACAGGGTAACTAAAGGGTATTAGTAACTCCCAGCAGGTATGGTAACCGTTGAGCCACAAGAATTTTTAAAATTTTGTAGGGATGTAGCTACCGGTTTTATACTTATTAGCTACAGATACTTGGTATTAGTAATCTACCGATACCTATACCTAATTAATCTCAAAAGTATTCGGAAAGTGGATGTGGTTCTAGTGTAAGTTACGGATTACCGGCCAGTACTACATCTTCGGTCATATAAGAAAAAGTAATATAAAAATTGTTTTTATAACAGTGCTATCTATTAATTTTTATATCGTATTTTTCTAATATGACCGTAGATGTAGTACTGACCGGTAATTCGTAACTTACCCTAGGTCTATCAGAATTTTTTAGAGGGCGATTCATGACCCATGTTAAAATTCACTTTCTGGTTACTGTGTTTTCATCTTACTCTTTAATAGTTGACTTGTAATTATATTATTTTTTTTTTGTTTCGTGTTAATGGTGTGTTTGTTTTCCAGTACAAACTAGCGAAATACTGTGAGGAAATGTTCGGAGACATGTTACTTAAAGAACCTCTTCCGGATTCACCTGTGAGTATTGATAGCGAGGCTTTTTTTTTTTTTTTTTAAATTTTATTTTTAAAAATATATTTTTCCATGGAAAACAATTGGATCCTTGCAGAGGACTATCTAGAGGCAGCCTCATCACTTTTTAAATCGTAGAAGTGTTCCATAATTCATCACTCATAAATAGGGTTGTGACAATATGCTCTTTAAATCATAAATGTTAAGAATATCATGGACGAAATGAAATGGTATCGAATACTATATACCGCTGCTTAAGAACGATTCAATATAGTGTTAAATTCTCTTTGTCTATAATATTTTCAGGATCTAAATATGTTTTAAGAGCATATTGTCACAACCTTACTCATAATATATTATAGTTAATGTTCGAAACTCCATTCGAATTTGATCATGAAAATTTTCTTCTGTCAAATTGAATTTTGATTCAATAATAAATTTTGATATTAATATGAATGGTGTTTATTGTAAAAAGACCAATTAAGGGTTCAACTTTTTTCAGCTCGTACCTGGCCATCCTCTCCCCAGTCCCAGTCAGCTAAAAAGAAAGATTCTCATCAAGAACAAGAGACTGAAGCCTGAAGTCGAGAAAACTGAACTAGACCTCTTCTTGCAAGGTAAACTTCTTAGCGCTACTTGCAGTTTTAGAGGAAAGCGCTAGGGTTATGCTCTTCAACTACGAGGTCTTAGATTTTGTGTTTGGTGGACTCTTAGGCTATTTTTTTATTACAGAGAGAAAAAAAAATTGTATTCGAAGCTCGTTCGAACATTTCGGATACCTTGCTAACATAAAAATGATTTTGCGAGACGTTATAATTAATCACCGAAGTAGTCGAAACTAAATTAAGATTGCAAAACAAAATTATTCAGTGTCTCTGATCAGACATTTACTAATTGAAAACACCTTGCTATCACCTCTTCATTTTCCTCTCCCATTCGTGAGTGCAGCCACCGGTGTTTGTGTCCCTTGTGACTTTATCTCACTAAGGTGCTATGCGTTAAAGTCCCACATTAATTTTCTGTTTTCTTCTCCTCCAGGTCAACTGGAGTTGGTGGATGATGATGACGCGAAGGAGGATGCAGGTGGAGGAACAGCAAAGGAGAAGGTGAGCTGTGATGAGAGCTACTTAAAATGTACCTTCAGCTACTCTGATATATACACTTTTATTTTACAAAAAACATTAAGTAGATGCTGCATTGCTATTTACTTTGATCATTTCCTCTTAATAAATTCTTGTAATTATTGAAATAGTTTGAATATTCTTTAACGAAGTAATTGATTGATAAGCTAGACAATATTTTATTAGTTTGGTAAATTAGTTTTGTATTCGCTAGCTATGATAGTGTGATATTAATGTTGAATCGTTGATGGTATGATTGGTATCTATATTGTTCTCCATATGATGGGCCTGATTCCTTCTCACTACCCTCACTCTCTACTCTCACTTCACTCACTCTCACTTCACTCACAGCTGACTGGCAGTACCAGTGTTGACAGCAATGCCTCTACCATTGCCGCTGGTAGCACCAATGGCAGCACCACAGAAACCAGCGAGGGGGTCACCACCCCCACCAACGACACCACCAGTGCCGGTAGTACCCCCAGCACCACCACCACCCCCACCCCTGCCCCCGTCTCACAACCCTCCATTGAGGAGGACAAGCCCTTATCAGCGGAGGAGAAGGCGTTCCTGTACTACCAGTACACTGGTGCCACCACACTAGTACATCCACTCCTATCATCCATGGTGAACTACTCACAGCCTGTCAAATTCCAGGGATTCGATATAGCTGAAGGTAGGTTGTGGCTAGTGCTGGTGATGGAAGTTGTAGCGAGTGCTGGTATTTTTTTGGGAATGCCAGTATGGTAAGATACGAATTATCGGTCAGTTTCACATCTTCGGTCATGCAAGAAAAAAACTGCATAATAATAATTTTATTTTAATTAGCTATTATATATTATATATTTTTTTATATGGCCGAAGAAGTGGAGCTTACCGATAATTCTAAACTTACCCTTATTGTTATTTTGTAGCTTGTAAATTATATCCTCCATTTCATGTTAAGAAGTATTTTCTACTTTAATTATTTACTCTGCATGTATTTCTTTCTTTCTTTCTTATTAATGTGCTTTTTGCTTCACTGCTTGCTTTTGAAATTTATTCGAATGAATTTATTCTTCTAATGGAATGATGCACCTTCAAGTTCTTTTTGTCACCTTTCCATGCTTCCCTTCTGCATGTTAATTGGTAACCTCTAAGGAGCCGGAGCCTTCACCCGAGGCAGCCGCTGCTCCCGTGGCAGCAGCGGCTCCGGCTGCCCCCACCTACTCCGGCACCTCCCTCACCAACATTCACCCCTGGCTCAGCTCTATGATCAACTATGCCCAGCCTGTGCACTTTATGGGCTTCGATGCAGCGGAAGGTGTTATACCTAGTCACTGCACCTAGTTAGAACTTTACCTAGTCACTGCACTCAGTTAAAACTCCACCTAGTCACTGCATCTAGTTAGAACTTTACCTAGTCACTGCACTCAGTTAAAACTCCACCTAGTCACTGCATCTAGTTAAAACTTTACCTAGTCACTGCACCTAGTTAAAACTTTACCTAGTCACTGCATCTAGTTAAAACTCCACCTAGTCACTGCACCTAGTTAAAACCCCACCTAGTCACTGCACCTAGTTAAAACCCCACCTAGTCACTGCACCTAGTTAAAACTCCACCTAGTCACTGCACCTAGTTAAAACCCCACCTAGTCACTGCACCCAGTTAAAACTTCACCTAGTCACTGCATCTAGTTAAAACTCCACCTAGTCACTGCACCTAGTTAAAACCCCACCTAGTCACTGCACCTAGTTAAAACCCCACCTAGTCACTGCACCTAGTTAAAACTCCACCTAGTCACTGCACCTAGTTAAAACCCCACCTAGTCACTGCACCCAGTTAAAACTTCACCTAGTCACTGCATCTAGTTAAAACCCCACCTAGTCACTGCACCCAGTTAAAACTTCACCTAGTCACTGCATCTAGTTAAAACTTCACCTAGTCACTGCACCCAGTTAAAACTTCACCTAGTCACTGCATCTAGTTAAAACCCCACCTAGTCACTGCACCCAGTTAAAACTTCACCTAGTCACTGCATCTAGTTAAAACCCCACCTAGTCACTGCACCCAGTTAAAACTTCACCTAGTCACTGCATCTAGTTAAAACCCCACCTAGTCACTGCACCTAGTTAAAACTCCACCTAGTCACTGCATCTAGTTAAAACTCCACCTAGTCACTGCACCTAGTTAAAACTCCACCTAGTCACTGCACCTAGTTAAAACTCCACCTAGTCACTGCACCTAGTTAAAACTCCACCTAGTCACTGCACCTAGTTAAAACTCCACCTAGTCACTGCATTTAGTTAAAACTCCACCTAGTCACTGCACCTAGTTAAAACTCCACCTAGTCACTGCACCTAGTTAAAACTCCACCTAGTCACTGCATTTAGTTTAAACTCCACCTAGTCACTGCATTTAGTTAAAACTCCACCTAGTCACTGCACCTAGTTAAAACTCCACCTAGTCACTGCATTTAGTTAAAACTCCACCTAGTCACTGCACCTAGTTAAAACTCCACCTAGTCACTGCATTTAGTTAAAACTGCACCTAGTCACTGCACCTAGTTAAAACTCCACCTAGTCACTGCATTTAGTTAAAACTCCACCTAGTCACTGCACCTAGTTAAAACTCCACCTAGTCACTGCATTTAGTTAAAACTGCACCTAGTCACTGCACCTAGTTAGATGGCACTCCATCTAATTAGATGGTACTCCCACCTAGGTAGATTTCACTCCACCTAGTTACAGTGCACTCCACCTAGTTTGTTATTCATTTTTCACTAGCTATTGTTTATTTTTCCTCTCACTAACTACCTAACTTCACTAATTTTAATTCTCTCAAATGTGTGCATGCATAAGACTGTGAATTTATTAAACCATTAATATTTTTTTTATTCCATAAGGTGCCAAAACTTTGAAATTAGTCCTACAAAAAATCTAAGTCACTTTCCTCTCATGCATGGCAGTAGGGTATTTTATGAGTTATCGGACAGTTCCACATTTTCGATCAAATAAGAAAACAGTTCATTTTAATCATTATATATTTTACTTTTGTTTCATTTATAGAATTAAATTTTTCTTACGTGATTAAAAACGTGAGCCATTCAATAGCCATTACTCTAAGTAGATAATTTTTTCTTTTTTCTTCTAAAGCAGTTAATTCACAAGATAATGTAAGGTCAACCCCCCCCCCCCCCCCTTTAAACACCTTTAACCTAATTATCCATACCTTTTATATTTGCACTGTATACTGTGCTCTGACAGGTTAAAATACAGTGGTTTTTCATTTTTTAGTATTTTTATTTTATTTTTGTTCCCCATCTTGATTTTAATCTAAATTTTTTCATTGCTTAAATTCATCAAACTTATTTACTTAAATTCTTATCCTCAAAATTTGTGCTTAATTTTTAACGTACCTTTTTTTCCAGCA
The DNA here is from genome assembly GCA_947561585.1 of Caprella mutica. Classification (NCBI taxonomy): domain Eukaryota; kingdom Metazoa; phylum Arthropoda; class Malacostraca; order Amphipoda; family Caprellidae; genus Caprella; species Caprella mutica. Next base: position 9,913 of record CANNZV010003428.1, read on the forward strand.
AAACATTTTTTGTATTACATTTTTTCATTCAAATTATTAACTTCAATTTTTTTCATAAAAATTTTAGCTTTTGACTTTCTAAGTTATTTTTTTTACTCTATTCGTTCTCACTGACATGGTCTATCGTTCACAGAGAAGAACGTGCACCACAACATGTCCAGTTTCTCCGAGACAGCTGGTCTGGGTTACCTCAAGACACAGGCTATAGAGTTTGTAAATTACAACAAGAGACAAATGTCCAGAATTTACCCCAAAGGAGCTAGGGTTGACTCTTCTAACTACATGCCTCAGGTGAGATGTTATTGATATATGCAATAGTTATGGTGCTTATATTCTTTTAGGGTAAGTTCTTAATTCTCGGTCAGTTCCACATTTTCGGACACGTAAGAAAAAACGATATAATAATAATTAAAATAAATAAATAAATAATGATTATCTTTTCCACTACCTGATAATTAGTGATATCGGTTCCTTTTTTCCACTACCTAATAATTAGTGATATCGGTTCCTTTTTTCCACTACCTAATAATTAGTGATATCGGTACCTAATAATTTGGCTTTTTTTCAGGTGTTTTGGAACGCTGGTTGTCAAATGGTGTCACTAAACTACCAGACACCAGACCTACCCATGCAGCTCAACCAGGGCAAGTTCGAGTACAATGGTAAGTGTGCTAAAAATAGACCAAGGGGAAAGGCATTGGGGGTATATGGAAGACTGTGTAATCTTCTATGGCCCCACCATAACTTAATCTTATATGTCCCATTTTAACTGAATCTTCTATGGCCCCACCATATCTTAATCTACTATGGCCCCACCATAACTTAATCTTCTATGGCCCCACCTCAACTCAATCTTCTATGGCCCCACCATAACTTAATCTTCTATGTCCCATTTTAACTGAATCTTCTATGGCCCCACCATATCTTAATCTACTATGGCCCCACCATAACTCAATCTTCTATGGCCCCACCATAACTTTCACTCTGAGCGATAAATGTTGAAAATTACTAATTACTGGAATAATAACAACATTTTGCACAGGATGAATTTCAACTTCGAAAAGTTAATTTCCTTTTATTTTTAATGTTAATAAATAGCTTAAGTAATTCTTCATTTCCAGTGAATAATTTTACTGTTTTTGCCTATTCTATTTCTTTATTTTTTAAGTAGCTAGCTACATCATAATGTTAACTAACTATCCTTTTTTTTGACAGATTTGTGGTTTTTTATAAATATAATTTTTTTAAATTTATTTAGTCTTGTATTCTATTTGTATTAGCTATCCTACATCAAATACCTATCTTCAATTTCGTTATATTTCTATTTGATTTAAGTGTATCAACGATTCCACGAATCCATATGTTATCGGAAATGTGTAACAGTCCTATAACTCGGAACTTACCCATTATTTCCATATTTTCCAGGCAACTGCGGCTATCTCCTCAAACCGGATTTCATGAGACGAATGGACAAAACTTTCGACCCCTTCGCAGAGTCCCCTGTAGATGGCGTGATTGCAGCGCAAGTGGGCGTGTCGGTGAGTTATTAAATAGTGGGCGTGTCTGTGAGTTATTAAATAGTGGGCGTGTCTGTGAGTTATTAAATAGTGGGCGTGTCTGTGAGTTATTAAATAGTGGGCGTGTCTGTGAGTTATTAAATAATGGGGGTGTCGGTGAATTATTAAATAGTGGGGGTTTCGGTGAGTTATTAAATATTGGGCGTGTCGGTGAGTTATTAAATAGTGGGCGTTGCTGTGAGTTATTAAATAGTGGGCGTTGCTGTGAGTTATTAAATAGTGGGCGTGTCTGTGAGTTATTAAATAGTGGGCGTGTCTGTGAGTTATTAAATAGTGGGCGTGTCGGTGAGTTATTAAATAGTGGGTGTGTCGGTGAATTATTAACAAGTGGGCGTGTCTAAACTTTTTATACTGGGCGTGTCGGTGAAATACTGATTGCGCCAATTTAATGAATATTTATTATTTAAAAGATTTCAAATATAACTAAAAAAAATTATAATTAACCTTCCTATTCGTTTAGCTACAATTGAGAAGATCCGTTAAAACTATCCTGCCTTTACACTAAATCAATTTACTTTTTTCTAATGTCCTGCTATTTTTCAGGTGATAGCTGGTCAGTTTCTCTCTGACAAGAAAGTAGGTACGTACGTTGAGGTGGACATGTACGGTCTACCTACCGACACCATCCGGAAGGAGTTCAGAACTAGGATGGTGCCTGGCAATGGACTCAACCCTCAGTACAACGAGGAGCCGTTCTTATTTAGAAAGGTACTAGACACTTCGGGGGGTATGTTACAAATTATCAGTCAGTTTCATATCTTCGGTCATATCAGAAAAACGATATTCTAATTATTGTTATTTAATTTTTAAATAGTATCATGGATACCAACTAAAGTATAATAAATAAAATAGAAGAGAAAGTATAAAATGAAGTCTTTCATACTTTCTCTCTCACTTTTTAAATTTTTTTATCACTTGTTTTTCTAAATATTTTTATAGATAAGCTACCAATTGAAATATAAATCATTATATCGTTTTTAGATGATCGAAGACGTTAAACTGTCTAACAATTTGTAACTTGCCCTAGGTGTTAATATTAAAATAACATCAATTTCTAAAGGTCGGATTTGTTAATGACCCATGTTAATACACACCCACTTCATTCTAACCCTTACAATGTGTGTCTAGGTTGTGTTGCCCGATCTCGCTGCTCTTCGTTTCGGAGTGTATGACGAGAATGGTAAGATGTTGGGACAGAGGATCTTACCATTGGATGGTTTGATGGCAGGCTACAGACACATCTCTCTCAGGACTGAAGGTAACTTCCCCATGTCACTGCCTATGCTCTTCTGCAACATCGAACTCAAGATCTACGTGCCTGATGGACTCGGAGGTTAGTCTCACTCTCGCCTAAACAAAATTATAGTATAAAATCACGGAGAAGGCTAAAAGTAACATTTTTCATAAGTTATAAAATTTGAAGTTTCGTTTCAACGAGAATCATTTTGATTCAACTCGTTTTTTATTGGTATCCGAGATACCTGCAAATGTGAGAATGATACTTGCAAGTAGCTACCAATAAAAATACGAGTTTAATCAAAATGGTTCTCGGTGAATCGAAACTTATATAGCTACCTAAGGAAATATTTTGAGTGGAAAACGATTAAAATATTAGTAACTTTTCTAGGTACCTTCCCTACTGCATTAGTTTAATCTGTTCACTATATGGGCTACATGCTACCTCCTTCACTATAGAGGAGCTCTACTGTACATTAGTTTAATATGTTACCTTCCACAGAGCTGATGGACGCGCTCTCTGACCCCAGGGCCTTCATGTCAGCGCAGGAGAAGAGGGAGCAGCAGATGAAAGCAATGGGAATAGAGACCTCTGACATCAACACCTCTGACCTGAAGACGGGAAAGAGCAAATCAGCTGCTAATAAAGCGGGCCAGTCTAAGAAAGAGGAGAAAGGTGGGTGGTGTGAGAGGAGAGGAGGGTATGGAGGAGGTAAGAGAGGAAGGGGAGAATGTGAAAAATAAGATAAAAGTGAAGAACTGGTTAGCTACTATTAAAATATTGAAATAAATCAATATGGAGCTTTAACGTTTCAGTAATTAGACTTATAGCTACTTCTCGAAAAGTGGTTCAATGTCACAATGAGAAATATTCAAAGATCTATTTTGTTAGTGACATTTTTCATACCCACTATACGTGTATATACTGTAAGTGTCTGACTGTCTGACAACAATTTTATACAAATATCTTTCCATTTAAAACAAAGTAAATATATGAATTAAAAGTAAATTCTTAGTTCACGTCCCTATTTCATTTAGGGACGTGAACTAGGAAGGGGTATTTGGATCGGTTCCTAGTTCACGTCCCAAAATGAAATAGGGACGTGAACTAGGAAATTATCGAATTAAAATAATGATACATGAATTTCATTTCTCTTACCCATTGTTGTGACAAGTTACTCTTTACATCCGCCATGGTCATCATCTCTTCCTTCAGTTGACTTGGAGATGGATCCCATCAATCTGGAGAGTCTGAGGGCGCAGAAGAACTTCCTGAAGGCGACGAAGAAGCAGCAGAAGGAGCTGGAGACGCTGCGTAAGAGACACACTAAGGAGAGGCAATCCATTCAGAAACAGCAGTGCTCTGCCATAGACAAGGCAGCCAAGGGAAAGAAGTGAGTCCTCCACTAGTCTGGAAACTAATGCAGAAACTTCGTTTGTTAAACTTCATTTGTTAATATTTGAAACTTCAGACAAAAACTTCATTTAATATTTGATGATCTTGTATTTCTCTTTAATATTTTTATCTGATTATTATGTTCGATATGAAAGAGAATTATTATTTCGACTCAATTTATTATTAATTTAGCAGGATATATGAAAAATTTACAAATATAAATTTATTACAATTTTTTTTTATAATTTTCTTCCTTACAAATTTTATCTCAAATTTTTTATTTTAAATTTTTTTACATTTTATCTTACAAAATTTACTACAAACTTTTTTTCTTTCAAATTTTTTATTATGAATTTTATTACAGCAAAAGATGAATTTCCGTAATTTCTTTTTCCACAATAATTAGATCTTATTTCTCTAGCAGATACTAGGCTTATAGTTGTAGAGTAGCTAGTAACTAGCTAAGTAGCTAATAACTAGCTGAGTAGCTAGTAGTGATGTGTGTGCTAGCTACATCCTAGTCACTTCAAAAACATCCTATAGTTACTTCAATTACATCCTATAGTTACTTTGAATGCTACCCTCAGTTGTGCCTTTGGTTGCCCTTCCTATCATTTAGTTTGTTTTTGTTTTGCCTTTCCAGGATAAATTTGAGTGACCTTTACACTGACAGTAAAAATAAAGTCCCTTTAATTTGTGCAAAGCCCCAGTCAACTAACAGGTAATTAAATAATAATCTAGCTGATCTCTCTCTCTACAGGGCTTACGAATTATCGGTCAGCGTCACATCTTCCGTCATATAAGAAAAAACTATGTAAATAATAATAATTCAATTTTAATTGGTATCCATGATGGATACTAAATAAAATTGTTATATACTTTTTTCTTATATGATCGAAGATGTGACACTGACCTATAATTCGTAACTTACCCAAACTCCCTCCTTGCTTATATTTTACTTAGTTTATCAACCTAGACCTGTGTACTCATTTTGTGACTATTTGTCCCTCATAGTTTTCTTTTTGTTCATTAATTTAGCTATGTGCTAGTCGTCAAACTTTCTATTCTGCAACACAATTCTAATTCTAACTTCAAAGTTAAAGACCGCCACAGTACTCTGATAGTGGGGGGTGCCTTAAATCATGGTGAGATTAGTCAGACTTGTTCATGACCCGTGATGACACCCACTTTCCGAGGACTGAGAGTGTCTGCGTACTCTGATGTTACCCTAGGGATGTGCTAAATATAATTAACTGAAAATTAAAATAAATTCAAATTTAAAAAGTTCAAATTGATCCTATATTGCGGAACAGAATGTTAGTTTGTAGCAATTCATTTTAGCGTCATCTAGTGACATCATTAACGTGTTCTCAACTGACGTGTGCATATTTCTACACAGACTAAGGACCTTGCCATGGCACGATGAAAAGGAACCCGAGGGACCCATGCTGTAAGGAAATACTCACCCATTGCTGTCCCCCTTCCGGCGATTTTGGGGGGCACTCTCCCCCTAATATCCCCCCCAATCCTAGTTTAAAAATCACTCACTTGAAAAAGGAATAGGAAGTAAACCTCTATTTAGGGCTAGGTTACTATAATTACGGTCTAAAATGGCTGATTCATTTAAAATACAGTAATTGAAGTCAAAATAGAGTTACCGAAATTATGACTAAACTCTCAAAATGTTTGGTAAACCTATAGCCACCCCTCAATTTTTCAATCTTTGTTTTATGGACTGGGTGTTAAATCGAGAGAGTAAGAAATGGTGTACTGTGATTGGGGGTAAGATAATAGGGATGAGATTGCCCCCCACGCCCCTAGCTGTCCCCCCCTCGTTGCTTCATGGGCCGTACTCTTTCCTATCTTCTGCTCTTGGAGCGCTCTTGTCGTCGCCAATTTACTCTCTTTGCAAGATGGCTGTCTGGCTGTCTTGAGGACCGTAAACACGTAGAGTTTTTCAAGTCTTTCCACCAGACTTTTTGCTAAGCTCCTCCTACTTTTCCCCACGAGAATATAAGAAAAAACGATATAATTATTATTTATTTCAGTTGGTATCTATGATACCTGCCAACTGAAATAAATAACAATTATATTGTTTTTTCTTACATTCCCGTGGAAAAAGTAGGAGGAGCTTAGCAAAAAGTCTGATGGAAAGACTTGAAAAACTCTACGTGTGTATGGCCCTTTATAGTTACTATGAAAACCGTAGAGGAGCTTTTTCTTCCAGACGGAATGAGCAGTTGTTGATAAAGGCTTTTAGGGGATTAGATTGTCGTTGTGAAAACTAGCATGGAAATACTATTTGACTGGCAACTGATAGGAAGAACGATGCAGCATGATGGTTACCACCTACCGCTATGATGCATCTGTTCTGCGCCATTTGACGATTTGTACAATTTTGAGAATGAGCTGCGCTTTTTTAAACCCCGTTAACCCCCTCAATACCGAGCGCGCGTTAATTAAAACCTTCATTTTATTTATTATGAAATATAATACTAATATATGTGTGCCAGCCCTTCACGAATCCCCCTGCCAGGTCATTAAACAATCGTGAAATGTGCTGTACAACAAACTAGCGGATACAACAAACTACATACCGGCCATTTGTGTTTAGTTTTTTCAAAGTGGAATAAATGAAACTCCTAACACAAATGGCCGTAATGTAGTGTGTTGTATCAGCTAGTTAGTTGTATTCCACACTATATGAGTGTTTGATGACCTGGCAGTGGGGTTTGGGGGTGACATTCTCCCCGATACACATAAATTAGTATTCAATTTCATAATAAATGAAAGGAAGGTATTAACACACATTCGGCATTAAGGGGTTAAAGGAGTTCAAAAACACGCAGCGCATTCTCGAGACTGGGCAAATTTGTAAATTGCGTGGAATATATCTACCATATTGGTATGCAGCATGATGGTAGGTAGGTTTGCCACCTACTATTAATCAGGACTAGTTTCTTCGAATTCTCTCTACTAGATAACTGGTTCTATTTCAGAATTTCTCTACAACTTTACTTGGTTCTTATTTTCTAGGTTTCTGGATATTCTTTTTTGTATCTTCAGATATCTTCTCTTCAAAGCAATGCTCACGGGCTGGACAACTCTATTTGCATCTCTATCATCTCCCTTTCAATGTTCTCACTAAGTGCATGATATGCTTTTTGTAGCTATTTTCTTTTCTTTAACCTAAAGTGTGTGTTTGTGTACCGTAGAGTTCTAGATCTGTAATATAAACTCCTTTAGTTTTGAAAGGTTTAAAAGTAGATGAGTCTTGATAGAATCCTATAGGAAGATTCTAATGCATTCTCCTTATCCCTACCAGGGAGGTGATGGATGACCCTGCTATTAAAACTGTTGTAACGGAGCAGATGCAACAGTGGACGGATATGATGGAGAAACACAGGTAACGGTTACATAATAACGGTACATATCAAGGATGTATTGAAGGAGGTTTAACTTTTACAAACAATATCATAACATTATTTTCCGGTAAAGAAAATATAGTTCAAAGAATTTCTAGAAAAATAAAGCTCTGTATGTCACTCACTAAAAAAATAGTGAGTGACAAAATGTATACTTCACTATTTTCACTAAACAGTAATAGTTTGAAATATGTATTATGTTGAAATAAATAAATTAAAGGTATTAATTTGGCAGATACCTAAAATTTAATCATAAGTGTTGTTTAAATGCTATTATCAATAGCTACTTTCTAAATCGGTTGTTTCAATTAGGGTTAGTTACGAATTATCGGTCAGTAGCTACATCTTCGGTCATATAAGAAAAAACTATATGAAAATTATCATTATTACAGTAGTATCTAATAATGATTTTATAATAGAGTTTTTCTCATATGACCGAAGATGTAGTACTGACCGATAATTCGTAACTTGCCCTAAAAAAGATTTCAGTGACGTGTTTAGAACATGTTGTGTCAATCGGAAATTTTCAAAGGCCAGATTGGTTCAAGATTTAATTCCCACTTTCCGAGTACTCTGAGTGTCTTCGATAGTAATGCAAGCTTCATCTGTTCTGCAGAAAGGAAGAGTGGACTATGCTGAAGGACCATTTGAAGAGTCAGGAGGACGTCCTCAAGAAGTTGATGGAGACGGAGCAGGCTAACCAGATCAAGAAACTGGAGGAGAAGTACAACCAGGAGAATAAGGACATGAAGACTGCGCAAGCCAGGGTATGTGAAGTACACTAAAGGGCCGTACACACGTAGGCTTTTTTAAGTCTTTCCACCAGACTTTTTGCTAAGCTCCTCCTACTTTTCCACGAGAATATAAGAAAAAACGATATAATTATTATTTATTTCAGTTGGTATCCATGATACTAGCTGAAATCTTGGATATCGATAATTTAAACAATTTAAAATAAAGTTAACAATTATTTTATTTTTTTCTTATAACCGATAACTCGAAACTTACCCTGGTTTCATCTGATGTCATTTCTATGGTTAGCTACAACGATTTTCTAGCCATTATGTTTAATGTAATTTCTATAGAACTATTTTATTAGGTGACTATTTTTCACATAGGGTGAAAACTCAAATAACGAACAAACTTAGTTAAACACTTCCGTTATTTTCATACTATCTCCCCACAAACGTATAGTCGAACATTTTTGTAAATGATAGTTTTATTATTTGGCTACTATACTGTTTTTTCACGTTCTTATATTTTTTTTATAGTTCCCTTTCTAGCATATTATTTATTTTTTCTCATGTTTTATACTTATTTATAGCTATGAAATAAGTTTTATATTTGTCACTTTATAAATAGAACATTTCTGACTCTTCAATTACTGATTACTCACCAGGTGGCAGTGGAAACGTCCAAAGAGGTCGCCGCTGACAAGACTCTGCGTAACAAGGCGGACAGAGACCGTAGACTGAAGGAGAAGAACGAGAACAACACGGGCAAGTTCATCAAGGAGAGGAAGATGGTGGCCATGAAGCAGGGCAAAGGGAAGGACAAGCTAAAGAAGGTGCATGAGCAGCAGATGGTGGACCTGGTCAAGGATATCAAGAGTGTGAGTGGAGAGGGAAATGTTACTTGAATGAAATCTAACTCTTATCTCATAACATTACAATAGATAATAGAATAAAGTCATCTAATTAAGTTCTATTTCTTTTTCAGGCAATAGAGTTCTACGAGAACAGTGAGAAAGAGTACACCATGCGAGATAAAAAGGAGTTCTTCTGCTGAAGTGACAAACACATTGACTGCCATGAGTCTGCCTCAGTACTGCCCTGAGTCTGCCTCAGTACTGCCCTGAGTCTGCCTCAGTACTGCTCTGAGTCTGCTGATTAGACATCCAAGAGAGAGTCACAGGAATAGAGTCGTGATGGATGTTGAAGAGTGCTTGGTTACATCACACATGAAGTAGTGATGGTATTTGATGGTCAAAATGGGTTTGAATTAACCAGCCATGTGGTGGTGATGGTGGGTGATGGTAAATGATGGCTAGCATCCAGCAAGTGGTGGTGAATGATGCTCACCACTTTTCTCACACAGCAAGCACTGTAAAGTGACTCATTCTGAGCAGTGATGTAAATACAGCAGATAAAACCTGCTAAACTATTTGCCTTTATTATTATCTCTTAAGGAAAATCTAACTGGAAAATAATATCAAAATTACTACAATATTTTGAGAATCAAAATAACCTGCGCCTTTCTTTCCATTAAGGGCCGTACACACGTAGGGTTTTTTAAGTCTTTCCACCAGTCCTTCAGCTAAGCTCCTCTTACTTTTTCCACGATAATATAAATAACAATTATATAGTTTTTTCTTATATTCTCGTGGAAAAAGTAGGAGGAGCTTAGAAAAAAGTCTGGTGGAAAGACTTAAAAAAGCATACCGTGTGTACGGCCCTTTACAAGTTCGATGTTGATGACCTCCTCTCATTCTCTTTTTAGTACATTTTCTATTCTTTACCTTTAGTCTGTTTTACTTTTGTTGAATTCTATTATCTTAGTGGCTTGTACAAAACCCATAAGTTTGTTGGTATTTTTTAGCTTTTAAGTAAAGGTTAAATTTCAAGTTATTGAACCGTTCCACATGTCCGATGATGTAAAAAAAATTAATAGGTTATAATTTTTTTCTTATATGGTCGAAAATGTGGAACTGTCCGATTACTCGGCACTTACCCTGTATAATTTTAATAAACTCTGGTATATTTTAAAATAGTTATTTCTTTTATTCTCATGTTTTTAATTTAAAAGAAATTAGTGAAAATCATCAAATTGTCGCTTTTATTTTGTTTCAAGTTTCGTTAATATTTTTTAAGTAAACTTCACTTAAAGTTGAAAAAATTGGACAAATATTTAGAAAGAGAATGATTTTATTTAAAATTATCGTTATTAATAAATTAAAAGTATAAAAAATTAGACATAAACTTCTCGTAGGAATAACATAGAGCTACACAACTCTCGTAGGAATAACATAGAGCTACACAACTCTCGTAGGAATAACATAGAGCTACACAACTCTCGTTGGAATAACTTAAAATTACATGACTCTCGTAGGAATAACATACAAATAGATGACTCTGGTAGGAATAACACATACTAATATTATCTCATTTCTATCGCGTATTAATTCTGTACTTAAGTTTTTCTATTTCCCTTTATTTGGTAACATCGAAAGTGTGTTGTTTTGGTGTTACTACTGAGATTGGTGTTAGTGCTACCAAATAGTGCGTGTTAACTACTAAGTAAAGGTTTATATGGGTAGGCAGCAAATAGTTATCAACTTTTATATATTTTATTGACAAATATATATAAATTAACGCTATGAATGTGTAGTTTTAATTATTAGGCTTTACAGGGTAAGTTACGAGTTATTGAACTGTTCCACATTTCAAATTAAATTTTTTTTTTACTTATGTTCGAAAATGTGGAACTGATCGATAACTCGCAACTTACCCTAATTAGACTGCATTTCTAACCTCTGAACTTGCCAAAAAGGAATAAGTAACTGCATTGAATATTAATTGCAATTAACTGCATTGAGTATTAATTGCAATTAACTGCATTGAGTATTTATTGCAATTAACTGCATTTAGTAATAATTGCAATTAAGTGCATTTGATAGACAAAAACATTCCATTTAAATATTTGATTGCAGTGCAGCTGTACATTTACTGTACTTGTACTGTGTACACTTGCTGTACTTGTACTGTGTGCACTTGCTGTACTTGTACTGTGTACACTTGCTGTACTTGTACTGTGTACACTTGCTGTACTTGTACTGTGTACACTTGCTGTACTTGTACTGTGTACACTTGCTGTACTTGTACTGTGTACACTTGCTGTACTTGTACTGTGTACACTTGCTGTACTTGTACTGTGTACACTTGCTGTACTTGTACTGTGTACACTTGTTGTACTTGTACTGTGTATATTTGCTGTACTTGTACTGTGTACACTTGCTGTACTTGTACTGTGTACACTTGCTGTACTTGTACTGTGTACATTTACTGTACTTGTACTGTGTACATTTACTGTACTTGTACTGTGTACACTTGCTGTACTTGTACTGTGTACACTTGCTGTACTTGTACTGTGTACACTTGCTGTACTTGTACTGTGTACACTTGCTGTACTTGTACTGTGTACATTTACTGTACTTGTACTGTGTACATTTACTGTATTTGTACTGTGTACACTTGCTGTACTTGTACTGTGTACACTTGCTGTACTTGTACTGTGTACACTTGCTGTACTTGTACTGTGTACACTTGCTGTACTTGTACTGTGTACATTTACTGTACTTGTACTGTGTACATTTACTGTACTTGTACTGTGTACATTTGCTGTACTTGTACTGTGTACATTTACTGTACTTGTACTGTGTACATTTGCTGTACTTGTACTGTGTACATTTGCTGTACTTGTACTGTGTACATTTGCTGTACTTGTACTGTCTACATTTACTGTACTTGTACTGTGCACACTTACTGTACACCTTTACACTGTACAGCTGCTCTCTTCAGTTGGCATTACAATGTCTCTCTCTCTCACTCCAGAGAGTCACTTTAATAATATTCCTGCCTTTGAATGTTCTTAGCGGGGAAAGAATATCGGTACCGATGTACACATTAGCGGTACAAAATATCGGTACCGATGTACACATTAGCGGTACCTACAAAATATCGGTATCAACTGTCTCTCAAATATAACATTGGCCTCTGATGTGGAGGGTAATTTCTGAGTTATTAAACAGTTCCATGTTTTCGGTCATGTGAGAAAAATAGTGTATGATAGATATTATTTAACTTTTATTTTAATTATTATATAGAGCTACTTTCTTGTAATATTATTGATAATGTGGAACCATCCGATAACTCGGAATTTACCCCTTCATCATCATAAAAACTTATTTTGATCCAATTGAAATCATCATAAAAAATATCTAAAAAAATGTGATGAATAAAAATCTTCAAATTTTTTTTTTCAAAATTTCATTTTTATTCCCCTCACCGGTACCGATATGTTTTTTCCCGATAGCATTTAGCGTAGCTATGTGAGGAGTAGATGTGTATTACTAGTGAATTTCATCTTCGGTTGATAATGTTATTTAAAATTATTCTATTATTGCATTGACAATGTTTATAAAGTACATTGGGAATAAAAGAGTTAGTAAATTAATCATGTATTTATAGCTTGTTGTTCAGTTTTCATATTTGATTTTAAAAGATCAATTGTATTATTTTTAGTGTGTGATGCAATAAAGTTTTTATTTTCCATTATAGTTAATTGTACGTTAATTCATAGATGACGAACATAGTACATCAATCTCTATTGAACCTTGATAATTATTATTTAGCGTGATTATTACGTGGCCACGTGATTATCACGTTTTTCGTGATTATCACGTTTATTCTTGATTACCACGTTTATTCTTGATTATCACGATTCTTCGTGATTATCACGTTTTTCGTGATTATCACGTTTTTTCGTGATTATCACGTTTTTTCGTGATTATCACGTTTTTTCGTGATTATCACGTTTAATCTTGATTATCACGATATTTCGTGATTATCACGTTTTTCGTGATTATCACGTTTAATCTTGATTATCACGATTATTCGTGATTATCACGTTTAATCTTGATTATCACGATTATTCGTGATTATCACGTTTAGTCTTGATTATCACGATTATTCGTGAATATCACATGTCTTCGTGTTTTTCAGACGTGTTTTTGAGGCGTCATTTAGTCCGCTGAACAATTGCTTGTCCCGCTTGTTTCCTGTTTGACTTTATATATACTAAATATTAGAACTCTGTAGACGAGAGTATGTATCTAGTTTTGATAAAAAGTTTTTCTAAAAAATATCTAAGGGATGCATCTGCTCTGCCTCAATATTATAGGATGTGCAATTCAACAACCTGTTACACTCTTGACAGTAGGTTCTAAATTTTGGCCTAAAATCTTGTTGTATTGTTTTTACTCTATCGTAAAGTGCCAAAAAGAATCATTTAGTGTAAGTTACGAAATATCGGTCAGTTCCACATCTTCGGACATATAGAAAAACGATATAATAATAATTATTTCGCTAGGATTGGTTTTACTCAACCAATCCTAGTGAAATAATTTTTATATCGTTTTTTATATGTCCGAAGATGTGGAACTGATCGATAATTCGTAACTTACCCTACATTACAGAATAGTATTCCACACGTATGTACATAAACATCAATTTAAAGGTTCAACTTTCTATTCAGGTTTCAATTCTTCTAAATTTTAAGAAAGTGTTCTTCGGCCTTCCTTAGCGTTATAAATTGAAAGTAATTCTTTGGGTGATAATATACAACTGTGATAGAATAAGCAGCTAATTGGGGTTAAATCACTAAAGCATATGTATGGCAACATTGCAACTTGTTAAGTTATCAATAAATTTGACCGTTTTCGAATATTTTTATTTTCCTGTTAGGTATGTAGAAAAATTTCAAGAAAAATGAATCTTTCAGTCGATTTTTAACGTCATAATTATTAAAAATGAATAATTATAAAAGTAATTATTTTCTGTAAATGAAACGAAAATTAGTTCACAGGCTGATATCAAATTAAAGCATCACTAAATTAATTGATTAAAATAATATGTAGAATGGTACATGTTTACTAAAAGTAATGTCTAACAGTAATCTAGGTTGAGATATCGACTGGCGAAGTGGATAATAAATCTTAAGCCTCCCTAGCAACGCTATGTTATGTTTGGTAACTAGGGTGAACTCAGCTAGCACTAGAAGTGGTCAGTGTACATCCTGGAACTGAATCTAGTGCCTACGATTGATTACAAGGGACTTCAGTAGTTACCCGTAAAGGAAAAATATCCTTGATTAAGTTAAATGAACTCGAAAAACTGTTCTTGATTTGGTTGGATTACATGAATTTAGTGACAGGTTCAATTTGAAAGTGAAATCGTTCTTTTAAAGTACGTTTGAGATGGGTAACTGACGTGAAAAGATGGTGCAAGATATATCAGGTTCCGATTTTGAAACTGTGGTGGTAACTTCTCAAGAAAATGACGCCAATAAACAAACTAAAAGCAAGGCTACAGACCAAGCTAGCTCCAACAGCAATAAGTTCGGCAAACCGTTATCGCGACTGCTACTCGCTTCTTCCAGGGCAAGAAACGTGGCACTTTTCTCGTCAAGTTTGGCGACTGAAGTTAAACTGGTTACTTTTAAATATGAGACAAGTACACTGGATTCTATTTTAGGTTGGTGACGTTTGAATTTTAAATTTTTTTGAGGGGTTGTACGAAATCCTCATCTTATCTGAAAAAAATTGACAATTTTTAAAATTTTGATATATACTACCTAGTTATCAGTAGCGTTGTGACGATATACTTTTAAAATCATAGATTCCAAGAATATTATAGTCTATAGACGAAACTAAACGATATGGTATCGAATATACTATATACCGCTGTTGTAGAATGATTCAATACTTTTCAATTCTCTCCATCGATAATATTTTTGGGATCTATGATTCTAAAAGCTTATTGTCACAACCCTAGTTATCAGTTACTGAAAGGCTATTGATTCATTACTAGAAAAGTACGCATTTTATTTAATTTATGAACGCATTCTACAATCTGCACAAAATAACAAAAGTCAATTGGCAAAAGAATCCTTCATGACAATTATTTAACATAACAAAATTGGGCTTTACCAAGTTTTGAATTTTCAGCTCAAATCGGCACAACGATCGAGAACAAGAAAATGGAGTCAGTTGGTCTAGTTCTTCACGGGACTGAGAGTCAACTTAATTTGTGTGGGCCGGGAGAAAAGGTATCAAGGATAAACAGGCTGCATCCTAAACAATACATTGAAAATAACATTTATTATACAATGTACAGGTAACTCTCGATTTGTTCCCATCTCGATTAGTCGCTCTCTCGATTTATATAGTTTTATTTGGCCTCGGATAATCCACCCCATCTCGATTTAACCACCCTTCACGTTCGTCCTGTATTCTGCAACATTCCTTGTAAGAAAAAAATAGGACATTTTGCTTCAACTGTTTACTTTCTTAATATATTTTTAACAAATATGATTGTAAAGTAAGAGTGCAAAACGGGTCTTTCCCATTTGACGACCCCCACCAGATTTAATTTAAATTATTTTTTTTTATATGTAGAATCCGAAAATCAAAACAGTTTTCTGCAGAAACTAATAGTTTTTGAGATATGAGGGTTTAAAGTTATTTATTTCCTATGTATTACTGAAGGATTGAGAACTTGAAAAAAACTCGTGTTTTCATTGAAATTACTCAAACAATATAGATTTTTTACATGAAACAGTAACGTAGTTTGTTGTATCCGCTAGTTTGTTGTACTACACATTTCATGATTGATTAAATACCTGGCAAGAGGGCTCGGGGGGTGACACGCCCCTCGAAATACATATATTGAATTTATTTCCAGTTGGCAGTTTCCGTGATATTTTCAATTTATTACTTCAATGCTGATATATGTGTAATGGGGGGCGTGCCGCCTCCCATACCCCCCTGCCAGGTCATTAAACAATCCTGAAGTGTACAGTACAACAAACTAGTAGATACAACAATCTGCATTACGGTTATCTTTGAACAAGAAGCGTGAAAACACGAGTTTTTTCAAGTTCCCAATCCTTCAGTAATAAATAGGAAATAAATAACTTTAAACCTTAGTATCTCAAAAACTATTAGTTTCTACAAAAAACGGTTTTGATTTTCGGATTCTGTGGACAAAAATACAAATAAAAAAAGTAATTTGAATTAAATTTGGTGGGGGTCGTCAAATGGGAAAGACCCCATTAAACAATTTGTTTATTATCCCTAAAATAACATAAAAGTAAAATAACTTTTTCTAAAATTTCCCCTAAAATAACAGGTTCACATTTTCTTTTAAACCAAATATGGTATCTCAATTTATCCACCATCTCTATATATTCTCACCCAACACATGAGACAAATCAAGAGTTACCTGTTTCTGTAACATCTACTACATATAATAATAAAACAGAAAAATTGTATTCTCTTAAAACTTGATATCATTAACATCTATATTATGACGATACCTCTTTAACATTGATTAATTACCCCCACACCTTTGTTTTAACAGGTACTCAACACCCACACGGTTCACGAGGACGTCTCCATCAGGGAGTTCTTCAAGGCCCTGACGGAGAGGTTCGTAGAGAGGACGAGACTGAATGCCAGACTTGATTTCCTAGCGGCTCACACTGCCCACAGTCATGACGGACCTGTGATAGCCGCTGCTTTGCAGAGCTTGCTCGAGGTTAGACATCAGCCATTGAATTTAATTATTAAATCAATATATGTACGTTAAGTTCAGTTTATTAAAACATATTTAATTAAGATTTCTTTTATACGGAGTAAAATGTGTAGGTACACACCTCAACTGCATTTAAATATTATTTTAAGCCATTTTATATCTAAACATTCTGGTATTGATTCTGAATCAATGCACATCTGCAATTATGGCTAACTAATCCTTCTCATAGACATAGTATAAATATGTGCAATGTAACTTCTCAAATGAATAAGTTAAATTTCACTTTCGTTCTCAGATGCCCGTGTCAATGAGCGTTGACCTGCAAGGTACGGATGTGAAAGTCATTCGATGGAAAGGAGAAGGAAGCAGCAAAGTAACTCTCGGAGAACTTTATTTCGACCAGAAAAAATTGAAAGACGGAGCCAAGATGGCCGGTCCTGCTGCCAAAACTCGAAAGAAAGATCTGGAAAACTATGAGATGATAAGAACAGTCGGCAAAGGTAGGATAAGTGAAAGTAAACGCTTATTTTCAGTACGTTCTAATGTTTTGAATAAAGAAATATAAATGATTTAATTTTTTGAAAACAGGAGCGTTCGGAACGGCCATCTTGTTTCGACGCAAAGACGACGACTCTCTTGTTATCATTAAAGAAATTAATATGCTGGAGCTCAGTGCGGCAGAGAGACAGATGAGTTTGAACGAAGTGAATGTGCTGGCGATGTTAGACCACCCTAATGTAGTAAAGTGAGTTCATTGAAGAATTTACATTGTTTCAATTTTGGTCATATATGATTTCAAGATTTTTCGGGTTTTCAAGATTTTCAGAATAATGAAAAGTTAACCATCTGGATTTCAAAATTTCTTTGATTTCTATTTATTGAATTTTGACTGAATTCCATTTCAATATGTTTCAAGAATCTGACCTATTTGAAATTTTGATCCACTGGTATTTCAAAATAATTTAGGATTTAAAAAAAATTAACCGAATGTGATTTCAAAATTTCGGACACCAAACTATTGAAAATATTTTGACCCAGATTGTATAACGTCTAACTTTTAATCATACAAGTTTTAAAAAATCATTTGTTTCCACCAGGTATCTCGACAGTTTCGAGCTGGACACCAAACTGTGCATAGAAATGGAGTACTGTGATGGTGGATCTCTGGCTCAATTTCTTACGCAAAGAGACCGTAGACTGGAAGAAAAGGACATACTTGTTATATTCCATCAAATCTGCAATGCCATCAGGAATATGCACGAACACCAAATTTTACACAGGTAGATGAATCCTTTTATAGTTTATTGATTGTGAAATAGTACTATTACGAGAGTCTCTATCTGTCTGTCTGTCTGTCCGTCACACTAATCTACTACAGTCCAATAAATAATTTTAATAACAAAATTAAATTTTATTTTATTCAGATGAAAATGTTTGAGGAATAGCGAAGACAGGAATAATAATTATTACAAAAAATTCCCATACTATCTATATATTTATCCGCTATTTTTGACTGCACACGACACTATTTGGACTAATATTAAGTTTCAAACCTACAGAGATTTGAAGACCGCTAACATTTTCCTCACAAAGCAAGGAGTGGTTAGAGTCGGTGACTTTGGTATCAGCAAAATGCTGTCCACGAGACAAGCACACGCGAACACAGTGCTGGGGACACCTTACTATATCAGTCCAGAGATGGTAAGAGCTTGGTGTAACCCTTTGGTGGTTGTTAAAAGTGATTGGTGTAACCCTTTGGTTGATGTTATAAGTGATTGATGTAACCCTTTGGTTAATGTACAAGTTTTACTAAATATTTCACATATTCTGCAGACTTACTGAATATTAGAATTTTTTTTATAAGTATAACTACATATCGCTCATTAATTCAAATAAAGGCATAAATAAAACTAGATTATGTGCACTCGGTAGATCGCATACCTTCACCTCCGCTTTGACCTTATCTCTCACAAAATTCAAGAAACTGCTAACTGGATAATAACCAATCGTCCCACCAAGTTTCATGCAATATAGTACAATACTTTTTTGAGTTATCGAGTTATAAATGGCCTTGACCTTGATCTTTGACCTTGGACCCGATCGCTCCCAAAATATGACAAAATGGTTCCTGTATATTGACCAATCGTCCCACCAAGTTTCATGCTATATGGTGCAATACTTTTTGAGTTATAAATGACCATGACCTTGACCTTTGACTGGGTCGCTTCCAAAATTCTAGCAGCAGGTCACTGGACATGGACTAATCGCTTAACCAAATTTCAGGCAATTTGGTTGAACACTTTTTCAGTTAAGCGAATAACAAGATGATAAATGAATAAATAAAGTCCGATGAAAATATGACCTTCCTGCATTCTGCAAAGGTAACTAGTTCCTTTGACACTTGACGGGTTTTTAAATTTTTACTATCAGTTTAAAATTAAATTAAGTAATGTAAAAAATGCCATACATTGTGTTTTAATGAACAGAATGGGGTAAAACAATAACATGATGGTATAGATTGGTAACTTCCGAACAAGATGGTGAACGTAACACAAATTTTGAGATATCTTAGTTATAACGTTATTGAAATTAATGTACTAATTTATTGGAATAATTATCGTCGAAGGTGAATTTGTATACAATTATTAAGTGATGAATTTACTTAACTACTTAACCCCTCCCCGTCTGGTGTGACAGTGCGAAGGCAAGCAATACGATGAGAAGAGTGACATCTGGGCACTGGGGTGCATTCTTTACGAGATGGCCTGCCTACAGAAAACCTTCGAAGGTTCAAATCTTCCTGCTTTGGTCAACAAAATCATGAAGGTACTTTCTAATTAAAATATTCTAAATAGGGTAAATAGTCTAACGTGTTTGAACATGTTCTGACGTGTTTGAACATGCTCTGACGTGTTTGAACATGCTTTGACTTGTTTGAACATGCTTTGACGTGTTCATAAAGTGTTTGAATATGTTTACAACGTATTTGAACTTTTATTTTTCTTATCGTGTTTGAACATGTTTTAACATGATCCAACACGTTTCAACGTGTTAAACGTACCCTAACGTGTTTGAACATGTTTAACGTGGTTCAACAATCAGCACATTCTAACGTGTTGAACGGGTTAGACGTGTTTTAACATGTATTTTTTATCCAGTTTTAATATTTATATTTTCTAACGCTTTTTCCAAAAAGTCAATGCAGTTAGTTAATATTGTTCATTCCCTTTGCAGGGTCAATTTGCCCCAATCAAAGGTAACTACTCACCGGGTTTCCGTCAGTTGGTGCGTGATTTGTTGCAGAGGGACCCCGAGTTTCGGCCCACAGCAGCGGAAGTGAGTAGAGCCACAGATTGGGAGTGAACAAATGAATCCGTAACTGTCCTGTTGTCATCGGTCAGTTCCACATCTTCAGTCATATAAGAAAAACCGATATAATAATAATAAATAAATATTTTATTTTTATTAATATACCTATTATCGTTTTTTCTTATATGACCGAAGATGTGGAACTGACCGATAACTCATAACTTTCCATACCACTACTTGTTTTTTCAGATCGTTGGAGACAGAATACCAGAGCTGTTGGCTCAGTTTTCAGTAGAAAATATGGGCGCTGATGAAATGGACGAGGAGTTGCAGCTGAGTGTAGCAGCAGCTAAGCAGCAAGCAAAGTAAGTGATGTAGCAGCAGCTAAGCAGCAAGCAAAGTAAGTGATGTAGCAGCAGCTAAGCAGCAAGCAAAGTAAGTGATGTAGCAGCAGCTAAGCAGCAAGCAAAGTAAGTGATGTAGCAGCAGCTAAGCAGCAAGCAAAGTAAGTGATGTAGCAGCAGCTAAGCAGCAAGCAAAGTAAGTGATTTAGCAGCAAAGTAAGTGATGTAGCAGCAAAGTAAGTGATGTAGCAGCAAAGTAAGTGATTTAGCAGCAAAGTAAGTGATGTAGCAGCAAAGTAAGTGATGTAGCAGCAAAGTAAGTGATGTAGCAGCAAAGTAAGTGATGTAGCAGCAAAGTAAGTGATGTAGCAGCAAAGTAAGTGATGTAGCAGCAAAGTAAGTGATGTAGCAGCAAAGTAAGTGATGTAGCAGCAAAGTAAGTGATGTAGCAGCAAAGTAAGTGATGTAGCAGCAAAGTAAGTGATGTAGCAGCAGCAAAGCAGCAAGCAAAGTAAGTGATGTAGCAGCAAAGTAAGTGATGTAGCAGCAAAGTAAGTGATGTAGCAGCAAAGTAAGTGATTTAGCATCAAAGTAAGTGATGTAGCAGCAAAGTAAGTGATATAGCAACAAAGTAAGTGATGTAGCAGCAAAGTAAGTGATGTAGCAGCGAAGTAAGTGATGTAGCAGCAAAGTAAGTGATTTAGCAGCTGGCGAAGTAAGTGATGTAGCAGCAAAGTAAGTGATGTAGCAGCAAAGTAAGTGATGTAGCAGCTGGCGAAGTAAGTGATGTAGCAGCAAAGTAAGTGATGTAGCAGCAAAGTAAGTGATGTAGCAGCAAAGTAAGTGATGTAGCAGCAAAGTAAGTGATGTAGCAGCAAAGTAAGTGATGTAGCAGCAAAGTAAGTGATGTAGCAGCAAAGTAAGTGATGTAGCAGCAAAGTAAGTGATATAGCAGCAAAGTAAGTGATGTAGCAGCAAAGTAAGTGATGTAGCAGCAAAGTAAGTGATGTAGCAGCAAAGTAAGTGATGTAGCAGCAAAGTAAGTGATGTAGCAGCAAAGTAAGTGATGTAGCAGCAAAGTAAGTGATATAGCAGCAAAGTAAGTGATGTAGCAGCAAAGTAAGTGATGTAGCAGCAAAGTAAGTGATGTAGCAGCAGGCGAAGTAAGTGATGTAGCAGCAAAGTAAGTGATGTAGCAGTAAAGTAAGTGATGTAGCAGCAAAGTAAGTGATGTAGCAGCAAAGTAAGTGATGTAGCAGCAAAGTAAGTGATATAGCAGCAGAGTAAGTGATGTAGCAGCAAAGTAAGTGATGTAGCTGCAGGCGAAGTAAGTGATGTAGCAGCAAAGTAAGTGATGTAGCAGCAAAGTAAGTGATATAGCAGCAAAGTAAGTGATGTATCAGCAAAGTAAGTGATGTAGCAGCAGGCGAAGTAAGTGATGTAGCAGCAAAGTAAGTGATGTAGCAGCAAAGTAAGTGATATAGCAGCAAAGTAAGTGACGTAGCAGCAAAGTAAGTGATATAGCAGCAGAGTAAGTGATGTAGCAGCAAAGTAAGTGATGTAGCTGCAGGCGAAGTAAGTGATGTAGCAGCAAAGTAAGTGATGTAGCAGCAAAGTAAGTGATGTAGCAGCAGGCGAAGTAAGTGATGTAGCAGCAGGCGAAGTAAGTGATGTAGCAGCAAAGTGAGTGATGTAGCAGCAAAGTAAGTGATGTAGCAGCAAAGTAAGTGATGTAGCAGCAAAGTAAGTGATGTAGCAGCAAAGTAAGTGATATAGCAGCAAAGTAAGTGATGTAGCAGCAAAGTAAGTGATGTAGCAGCAAAGTAAGTGATGTAGCAGCAAAGTAAGTGATGTAGCAGCAAAGTAAGTGATGTAGCAGCAAAGTAAGTGATGTAGCAGCAAAGTAAGTGATGTAGCAGCAAAGTAAGTGATGTAGCAGCAAAGTAAGTGATGTAGCAGCAAAGTAAGTGATGTAGCAGCAAAGTAAGTGATGTAGCAGCAGGCGAAGTAAGTGATGTAGCAGCAGGCGAAGTAAGTGATGTAGCAGCAGGCGAAGTAAGTGATGTAGCAGCAAAGTAAGTGATGTAGCAGCAAAGTAAGTGATGTAGCAGCAAAGTAAGTGATGTAGCAGCAAAGTAAGTGATGTAGCAGCAAAGTAAGTGATGTAGGAGCAAAGTAAGTGATGTAGCAGCAAAGTAAGTGATGTAGCAGCAGGCGAAGTAAGTGATTACAGTATAACTCCTGAGTTTTGAGATAGTGGTTCACGAAGCCACTTCATATCTTGGGTGCTCTTGATAGTTTTCTATGATTGAAATCAAAGAAAACTATGATCTTTGAGGAATAACTATGATGAAGTTTTCG
This sequence comes from Caprella mutica, assembly GCA_947561585.1. NCBI lineage: Eukaryota > Metazoa > Arthropoda > Malacostraca > Amphipoda > Caprellidae > Caprella > Caprella mutica. The sequence goes on from CANNZV010003428.1 coordinate 32,932, forward strand.
ACTTATATCATTTTCTATAAGTTAAACATAGAAAATACTTCATAACTGTATAATTCAGATCTTTAAATAATCGAATGCTTCGAAACTCAGAACTTCATAACTCAGGAGTTTAACTTTGTTGTGACAATATGCTTCTATAGTCATAAATCATGAAAACATTAAAGATGGAGAGAATTAAACAGTATTGAATAGTTCAAAACCAGTAGTATAAAATATTCGATTTAACTTCATCTATAATATTCTCAATCTACATTATTTTAATTTTAAAAGCATATTGTTACAACCCTAGTGGTTAGGGAGAGAGAATTATGGTGAGGAAGAATATCACAGAGCCCTTGAATTGAATTTCACCACCGAATTTCTTCATTTTCGATAGTATTATATAAGTATAATTACAAAAAACATTTGATGGTTAATGTAATCCAAATGATATAATTTAATGTAGCAAAGTTTATTAATGCAACATTGCCCCATAGTGTTACAAGTTGCCCTGTTTAACTTTACTACCTGGTAATATCATCTAGAGTCTAGTGATAAAAATCTGTGAAATAATTCCTAATTTGTTTCAGATCACGTCCTCTTCGCTCAGTTGTGTACCACATGAAAGTCTACACCTCTTCTATCAACCTCACACCCGTCAGTCTACCTCCACGTACAAGGGTCAAGGAAATATCAGTCTCCAACACCCACGTCATTGTCCTAACTGCTGGTTAGGAGCTAGAAATTATTCTATTTCAGAGATTTGTCTTCGTTATCTTCAGTACTGAATTTATATCAAATTAGGGTTTTTTTTATATTTGTATCCATCTTTAAATACATTTTTACATGCACAATCTCGAAATAAATCAAAGAATTTAGTTACATCCCAGAGTACAAAATTCATCGAAAAACATCAGGAAATACCATATTTATTATTAGGTTACTGCTCTGGAAATGAGGATTAAATTCTTTATCATTGTAGGATATTATTTCTTTATGACTGATTTCCATTCTCATCTGATTTATCCCTAAATCTTTCGTATTATTATAAATTTATAATACGGGACCACCTAATCGAAAATATAAATTCAATAACATGTTGAAGATGTACTAGTGTATCATTTATAGCTATTCATAATATAATGAAACACCTGAGTTATGAAATATAGGTTCCTTCATTACTCAGAGCCACTTCATATCTCGGATGCACTAAATAGTTTTCTATGATTGAAATCATAGAAAACTATTGTCTTTTAGGGATAACTATGATGAAATTCTTGCCGTATATCATTTTCTATAAATTAAACATAGAAAATACTTCATACCTCAAGGACATTTCATAATTCAGTTCCTAAATTACTCGAGTGGTTCATAACTCAGGAGTTTTACTGCATTAGAATGAATCCATAAAGAAACACGGTTTCAAGTTGAAACCTTTTTTCCAGAGTGTCTAGTTTATACCTGGGGTGAGGGACGAAGGGGTCAACTGGGACATGGCTCTGCAGAGGTTTGGCGAGGTACTCCTGCAGTGGTGGAGGCCCTCAGGGGCAAGACCATGACCAGAGTGGTGGCAGGGGATGGCTTTTCGGTGAGTGAAAAACCACAGCTCAATGAAACTTAAGTTGATGCAACTTTTATGCGATAAACATTATCGTGACGTTAATCCAACTGCCATTCAATTTTGTACATTTCTTACTTACATTATATATTTACTAGCTGTTTGGTAGAACGTGTCACAGTGAGTGTTTAATTTACTCTTATACAGACATGTCACTCGAACGCTTTCAACGCTCGAAAAGCGTCGCGTTGAAAGCGCTTGTCTGACATGGCTCTTAAACTCTAATCTTGAAAAAGAATTATTGTATTATTTGTACATGAATACGTAACATACTTTTCTTTCCTAACTAACATAATCATCTTGGTTCATCTTATCTAATTCCCGTTTCCAACAGGTGTTCGCCTCTGATAACGGCATCATCATGACTTGTGGTGATGGTACATCGGGCTGCCTTGGACATGGCGACTGGAACTCTTCCGCCAAACCAACACTAGTCGGTGAGTATTACAGTGTTGTGTCTTTAATACATTATTTTTTTTATCAGGACATCACACTAAAATAAAAATTTAGGGACTGAGTAGTTTGAAAACTGATCTATTATTTATTTGGTATACTAACAAAAAAATGCATTGAAAAAATGAAATTTATTCCAAGAATCATTCATATTTCAGATGAATGAATTTTCATACGTATACAATTGTTATAAATTTACAGTTCTATTTATATTTTTTTGTTATACAAGAGCTTTTTTGATAGATTTTTTTTTCAGAGAAGTTACTGTCGGTGGATGTGGCAGGTCTGGCGTGTGGTACAAACCACGTGGTTGTGGTGGGGGCGGAGGGGGATGTTCACTCCTGGGGTAAAGGGGAGGGAGGCCGTTTGGGGCATGGAAATGAGGAGGACTGGTGAGTTGGGGAAAAAGTCATATTGGTAAACTTATCGAATACTGTGCGTGTCTGCGCTTTGCAACAATACACTAATAGTTTCTTTGAATTACTTTTTTAGTTATGAATAAATAATATTGATAAATTGTCACTGTAATAATTTATGACCTATAATAATTTCATGAAATATTTAACTTAATTTTTTTTTATTTTTCTTACGTATTTTGTCAGACGTTTGAGTTTAATATTTGAAAAGAATTTATACTCTTTAACTGTTTTGTATTTCATTTCACTTTTGAAATACGTAAACCTTTACCTTTACCTTTACCTTTACCTTTACCTTTACCTTTACCTTTACCTTTACCTTTACCTTTACCTTTACCTTTACCTTTGCCTTTACCTTTGCCTTTACCTTTGCCTTTACCTTTGCCTTTGCCTTTGCCTTTACCTTTGCCTTTGCCTTTGCCTTTACCTTTGCCTTTGCCTTTGCCTTTACCTTTGCCTTTACCTTTGCCTTTGCCTTTACCTTTGCCTTTACCTTTACCTTTACCTTTACCTTTGCCTTTACCTTTACCTTTGCCTTTACCTTTGCCTTTGCCTTTGCCTTTACCTTTGCCTTTACCTTTGCCTTTGCCTTTACCTTTGCCTTTACCTTTACCTTTACCTTTACCTTTGCCTTTACCTTTACCTTTGCCTTTACCTTTACCTTTACCTTTACCTTTGCCTTTACCTTTGCCTTTACCTTTACCTTTACCTTTACCTTTGCCTTTACCTTTACCTTTACCTTTACCTTTACCTTTGCCTTTACCTTTACCTTTACCTTTACCTTTACCTTTACCTTTACCTTTACCTTTACCTTTACCTTTACCTTTACCTTTACCTTTACCTTTACCTTTACCTTTACCTTTACCTTTGCCTTTGCCTTTACCTTTGCCTTTGCCTTTGCCTTTACCTTTGCCTTTGCCTTTACCTTTGCCTTTACAGCTGCATACCCACTGAAGTAGATCTCATAGAGGACATTCACATCACCAACGTGAGGTGTGGCGGGGACGGTACCATTCTAGTCTCAGACCAGGGAATAATGTACGCCTGTGGTAACAACACTGACAACAAACTGGGACTGAGTGAAACGGGGGGACTGTTTAGCGTCAGGGGCAAGGTGAGGGTGCTACCTGAGTGCTACATGAGTGCTACCTGAGTGCTACCAGAGTGCTACCTGAGTGCTACCTGAGTGCTACCTGAGTGATACCTGAGTGCTACCTGAGTGCTACCTGAGTGTTACCTGAGTGCTACCTGAGTGTTACCTGAGTGTTTCCTGAGTGCTACCTGAGTGCTACCTGAGTGTTACCTGAGTGTTGCCTAAGTGCTACCTGAGTGCTACCTGAGTGCTACCTGAGTGTTACCTGAGTGTTGCCTAAGTGCTACCTGAGTGTTACCTGAGTGCTACCTGAGTGTTACCTGAGTGTTACCTGAGTGTTATCTGAGTGTTATCTGAGTGTTATCTGAGTGCTACCTGAGTGTTACCTGAGTGTTATCTGAGTGTTATCTGAGTGCTACCTGAGTGTTATCTGAGTGCTACCTGAGTGTTACCTGAGTGTTATCTGAGTGTTATCTGATTGCTACCTGAGTGTTATCTGAGTGTTACCTGAGTGCTACCTGAGTGTTACCTAAAATTCCATTTGACAGTAGGTACCATGTAAGAAATTTATACAATTGAAAATGAATGGACGTTCTTTCGATAAACTTTCCTTCATTATAGACCAATATTGAAAAAAAAGACTAAATGTTTATTTTTACGTCCAATGTTAATTTTTAATGATTTATTAATAAACTATATATTCTTGTAGGGTATATTTCGAGTTTCCATCATATACCAAAAACTATAATTAAAATTACGAGTAAAATATTTAATTACATTTTTTACTTACATGATCGAAAATGTGGAACTGTCCGATAAATTGGAATTTGCCCTACATGTAAATAATTATTAATATTGCTCATTGAACATCTTTTCCATTAATAATTATATGTGATGTAGCATTTAGTTAATTAATTAAATTAAACAAATGAGTTTAATATTTCTATCCCCCACCACAGAAAGATGTGGATCAGTCCCTCGTACCCACGAAGGTGAAGTCACTAGAGTGCCGGGCAGTGGATGTGTCCATGGGTCCACACCACACCGCGGTCCTAAAAGAAACGGGCCAGGTGGGACCATTGCTATCTCTTTTGTAACGTTATGACTATTTTAGTGTGAAATATTAATTTCCCAGGCAAGAAATATATACCATTAGGATATTCGTCATATTTCCTTAATATCCCAGGAATACATCTTTCTTGCCTGGGTTAGACAGAATTATATATGAATTACGAATAATAATTTGATATATTTTATAACAGTTAGAGACATAGAATAAATAACAAAATATATAAGTAAAACTATTGAAAAATGAATGAAAAAAAAATACGGAAAAATATATATAGAAAATACGTGGCATCATCTTCAACAATTAAAATAAAATTCCTTCCCAATGCATTAACTATTTATACCTCTTTATTGTGAAGCTATTTAGTCACTTGAACTGAGTATGAAAACATTGTCTTCTGAACAATATATGGTTGATAACATCGTTACTGTTACAGGTAGTCACGTTAATAACATCGTTACTGTTACAGGTAGTCACGCTAATAACATCGTTACTGTTACAGGTAGTCACGCTAATAACATCGTTACTGCTACAGGTAGTCACGTTAATAACATCGTTACTGCTACAGGTAGTCACGTTAATAACATCGTTACTGCTACAGGTAGTCACGTTAATAACATCGTTACTGTTACAGGTAGTCACGTTAATAACATCGTTACTGTTACAGGTAGTCACGTTAATAACATCGTTACTGTTACAGGTAGTCACGCTAATAACATCGTTACTGCTACAGGTAGTCACGTTAATAACATCGTTACTGCTACAGGTAGTCACGTTAATAACATCGTTACTGCTACAGGTAGTCACGTTAATAACATCGTTACTGTTACAGGTAGTCACGTTAATAACATCGTTACTGTTACAGGTAGTCACGTTAATAACATCGTTACTGTTACAGGTAGTCACGTTAATAACATCGTTACTGTTACAGGTAGTCACGTTAATAACATCGTTACTGTTACAGGTAGTCACGTTAATAACATCGTTACTGTTACAGGTAGTCACGTTATAGACATCGTTACTGTTACAGGTAGTCACGTTAATAACATCGTTACTGTTACAGGTAGTCACGTTATAGTCATCGTTACTGCTACAGGTAGTCACGTTATAGACATCGTTACTGTTACAGGTAGTCACGGTAATAACATCGTTACTGTTACAGGTAGTCACGTTATAGTCATCGTTACTGTTACAGGTAGTCACGTTATAGTCATCGTTTCTGTTACAGGTAGTCACGTTATAGTCATCGTTACTGTTACAGGTAGTCACGTTATAGTCATCGTTACTGTTACAGGTAGTCACGTTATAGACATCGTTACTGTTACAGGTAGTCACGGTAATAACAACGTTACTGTTACAGGTAGTCACCTTCGGGCGTAACGCTGAAGGACAGTTAGGAAAAGGAAATTGCAAACCTACGCAACAACCGGTGAACGTGCGGGAAATGCACGATAAAATTATAACTGTGAGTATATACTTTTAGAGACATTATTGGTTAACAAATACTATGTGCTGATTTTAACACTGTATGCTATAATAATATCGTGAATTAATGACTGCCCCAGGGGCTCTATCCTGAAGCTGTCTGTGGTGAATGGAAGAGAAGGGGGTGGCGTCCCTTGGGCCCTGAACTGTTTTAATTTGGATTATGTATTGTCATTTTCATTTTTACCATGTTTATCATTATTTAAGGCTACTTGCAGTTTTAGAGGATAGCGCTAGGGTTATGCTCTTCAACTACGAGGTCTTAGATTTTTTATTAGGTAGTCTCCTAAGCTTCATATGCTATCACCTCTTCATTTTCCTCTTCCATCCGTGAGTGCAGTCACTAATGCTAGTCTTCCTTGCTGGCAAGTGAATGCATTAACTGAGTAGCTTTTCTTCTTCCATGAGCTTGTCACCAATTGGTGGTATGTGTCATTGTTCATTGAGCCACTTTCCTTTCTGACTGCTTCTTCCTGTCCCTTGTATTTGAATTTCCTCTTGATGACAGGGATATGTTCGTTTGGTTCCTAACTATATATTGAACCTTCATACTAATTATTTAATAAATATTAATATATTTATAATTGTGAAATTTAAATTTTGTAGCTGTTTAATTTTTAAACTGAGTTTTGCAAATCAGTCCAAGGAAATTTCCTCATGATGTTTGAACGTGAACTCTTATGCCTCTCTTATTTTTAGATGGTACAATGTGGTTCAACGTTCACCGTTGTTGGTACTTTGGAGAATGCAATTTACCTTTGGGGCACCCGATCAGTTTTGCCATCCAGCAGACCGACAACTCAGGTGAGATATCCAACTGTCACACCATTAGACAAAGGAATGAGATTAATTAGGGTCAGCAAGTATGACCCATTGAAGCTCTTATAGCTTAAAAATTAATTATTTACAACTCTTAAACATTTATTTGTAACTCAATAACGTTTATTTGTATTCAAAAATGTTTATTTGTATTCAAAAACGTTTATTTGTACTCTAAAACGTTTATATGTAACTTTAAAATGTTCATTTGTGACTCTTAAACGTTTATTTTTACTCAAGAACTTCTATTTGTAACTTAAATACTTATTTATATCTTTAGATTTATAAAATTTATTTAAAATTTAACATTTAATTTTATGACCCACCCTGCAAGACCTATATTGAAGTACCAGATAATATAAATAGCAATTGATAGAAAGAATAATACTTCCCCCACTCTGCACTTTCCTCACTTCTATGTTTTCTTCTCAGGACGGTTTTGCGATGTCTGTAGCCAGTCGCAGAGGAACCCCCGGTTCAGCACCTTTCATTAATAAAGACCCCGACTTCAACTTTTCGGGAACAAATGTGAGTCACTTGAACTGAAACCAGTTAGAGTACACAAACATATATTTTGTTAATTTAGATTTGTACTACCTGATTCATTTCTTTAATTTATGCTAGTAGTTCCTGGCTTTTTCCTCTATTTTATTTTGCAGGTAAAATGATTTACTTCCATAAATGATATATCAACGATGCTTGGGTAAGTTCTGAGTAATCAGACAGTTCCACAATTTCGATCATACTAGAAAAAAAAGATATATTATAATTTTTATTTGACTCGTTATTTTAATTGGTATTTATGATCCCAATTAAAATAACGAGTTGAAATGTCATAATATATTTTTTATATGTTGAACTGTCTGATAATTTGGAACGTAACCCCATTCCTAGACTCTTGAATAATTTTCTAAGTGCATCTTAAAGGTAAATAAATATCAAAATTTATCTCCCTAGACTTTAAAGATATTCAGTTGGGACACTATCAAGATGTAATTAACAAAGTTATTGAATAATATTAGTTATACTTAGTTAATTAATTAAAATAGAACATATTAAATTTTAATTCTGATTCTCTTTTATAATTTATTATTATTTTATTTAGAATATATTATACTATAAAGTGAATGAAAATTTGGAAGTGATCTCCGTAGACTTTATAGAAGTACTTTATTGTCGATTAACTCTAGAACTACTAATTTTTTTTTACTGTCTCCTTATATTAAAATTAAAAAGAATCAATTACCTACCAATAATAATTCATGAGAAACAATGTTTGAAAAGTAAAAACAGTCACATTGACTGCTTGGCAGTTCTAGGATTAAGTTCAATATTAGACACTGTGTTCTCATTACTACAACCATAATCATTTGAATCGTCATAAGCGACTTGGACTAATTGCAGTTGCTTTACAGAGCCATTAGAACTATTTCACACTACCTATTCTAAAAGCTATAAATTAAATATGTCAAATTAAATTAAATACTATCGGACTTTTCCTAAACTATTGTAACATACTAAAAATTATACCCAGGTAGCAGTGTTTATCGGGACAACATTGTCCTAACATTTTTACAGCATACCTAACATTGTCCCAATATTGTTGCAGCATTGCCAACATTGCCCCAATATTGTTATACTGTTGTCAATAATTCAACAATATTGCCAATGTTCTAACAATATTGTCATTTTTTTAAACTATATGTTAGTAATAGCATTAGAGGTTTAAATATCAAACCACTTTTTATATCTTTCCCTATTTCCTCCTTTTTTCCCTTTTCTTACATCTCTCCCCATTTCCCCTGTTATTTCCCCGTTTCTTACCTCTTTCCTCATTTCTTACCTCTCTCTCCCCCCATTTCTTACATCTTTCCCAATTTCCCCATTTCTTACATCTTTCTACATTTCCCACTTCATTTTCCCCATTTCCCCTTTGTTCTCCCATTTCTTACATCTTTCCCCATTTCCTCAGTTATTTCCCCCGTTTCTTACATTTTTCCCCATTTCCCCATTTCTTACATCTTTCCCCATTTCTTCAATTATTTTCCCCATTACTTACATTTTTCCCCATTTCTCCCTCAGAGTTCTCGTTCCCTCTCGAGTGGACTGAGTAAAGGGGAGGAGAAGAGTCTGAAGCTGAAAGATGTTCTACTCCAACCCCAGGAAATATTAGCGTGAGTCACTTAGCGGAAGAAGTAGGGTAAGTTACGAATTATCGGTCAGTTCCACATCTTCGGTCATATAAGAAAAACGATATAAAAATTATTAGATAGCACTGTGTAATAATAATAATTTTTATATTGTTTTTCTTATATGACCGAAGATGTAGTACTGACCGATAATTCGTAACTTACATTAAGGTAGGTTATGAATTATCTGTCGGTTTCACATCTTCGGTAATAGTAACAAAGATTATTAAATCATGTTTTCTTATATGACCGAAGATGTGAAATCAACCGATAATTCGTAACTTACTCTATATTGTAAAAGAAAATTAGTTTATAAAGTTCTTTAAGATTTATTACTGATGTCACTGTATCAGTGTAGGTTAAATTACGAGTAATCAGACAGCTTCACATTTTCGATCATATTTGAAAAAATAAAATAATACCTAATTATTTAATTTCCATTTATTTTTTTGTTATAGCATCGAAAATGTGGAACCGTCCGATAACTCGTATTTTGCCCTAGTCAGTAATGAGTCATAGATCATTATGACAGAAAGATCATTAATTAAAATTAAATACCATAAATATTTATAATCTAAGCGTTGAAATTACGTTAATCCCCTACACTTTAATCGCAGTCTGTTAACTGCAGATATCGTAATTTGTGACATATATCGTCAGAAAATCAAGATGAAACACTTTTCCTTTCCAATTGATATGCTAAATAATTTCAAATACGAGCCACATTATTTTTTACCTAATCATTTTGCTTATAATTAAATAGAAATTATATACATTGAAACAGAGTCAAACCACATGTAGTTACATAATTTCATTTATTTTTGTTTAATTTACCCTTGTTTTCCCAGTCTGTACGCCTCTCCAAGCCAAATATCTAAGGGAGAAACCGTTAACCTGGCCTCTATTCACTGTCAGAACCAAAGTGTGTTTGTGGTGGTGGACACCACTGCACCACTACCACGCACCGCAAGGTGAGGTGCAACCATAACCATTATTTTACTATTAACGTATAGTTATTACTATCGTTAGTACTATTATAAAGGAATATGTTAACGCTAATTGCAGTTTTAGAGGATAGCGCTAGGGTTTTGCTCTTCAACTACGAGGTCTTAGATTTTGTGTTAGGTAGACTCGTAGGCTTCACTTACTATCACCTCTTCATTTTCCTCTTCCATCCGTGAGTGCAGCCACCGGTGCTTGTGTCCTTTTCGTCACATTCCTTGGTAAATGGCTGTATGCACGGAGTAGCTTTTCTACATCCATGAGCATTGTCACCGACTGGTGGTAAGTGACTTTGTTCATGGAGCCACTTTTCTTTCTGACTGCTTCTTCCAGTCCCTTGTATTTATTTTCCTTTTCACGTCACCGATGTGGCCTTTAGTTCACAATAAATGTTATATTTGATATTGTTGGACTAGGTTAAATTCCAAGTCATTGAACTGTTCCCCATTCTCGATCATATAATTAGAAATATATAATAATGATTAATTAATTTTAATTTGAATCATTATATACTTTTTTCCCAAATGATCGAAAACATCGAACCGTTCGTTAACTTGGAACTAACACTAGATTCTATATAGGTAATGTATAGAAGGTATGTTATTTAAATAGAAGAATGTTATTCTCACCGTTTATTTTTTGGTCTATTTTTTATAGAGAAATCCATTATAAAATTTTAAATATTATTACGTAATACCATACAATATAAAATGTTTATGATGTACTTTTTTCAGGTCAAACGCTGAAAAGAATATATCTAAAACAGAAATTAAAGAGGCTCCAAGCAACCCAAGCAGCGTTAAGAACAAGCAAGAGACGAAGAAGGAGAACAAGCTACCGGAGAAAGAGCTTGAGTCAATTGGTCCTGTGAGTTTATTATAAACTGTGTCCTGTGAGTTTATTATAAACTGTGTCCTGTGAGTTTATTATAAACTGTGTCCTGTGAGTTTATTATAAACTGTGTTTTGTGAGTTTATTATAAACTGTGTCCTGTGAGTTTATTATAAACTGTGTTTTGTGAGTTTATTATAAACTGTGTCCTGTGAGTTTATTATAAACTGTGTCCTGTGAGTTTATTATAAACTGTGTCCTGTGAGTTTATTATAAACTGTGTCCTGTGAGTTTATTATAAACTGTGTCCTGTGAGTTTATTATAAACTGTGTCCTGTGAATTTATTATAAACTGTGTCCTGTGAGTTTATTATAAACTGTGTCCTGTGAGTTTATTATAAACTGTGTCCTGTGAGTTTATTATAAACTGTGTCCTGTGAGTTTATTATAAACTGTGTCCTGTGAGTTTGTTATAAACTGTGTCCTGTGAGTTTATTATAAACTGTGTCCTGTGAGTTTATTAAAACTGTGTCCTGTGAATTTATTATAAACTGTGTCCTGTGAGTTTATTATAAACTGTGTCCTGTGAGTTTATTATAAACTGTGTCCTGTGAGTTTATTATAAACTGTGTCCTGTGAGTTTATTATAAACTGTGTCCTGTGAGTTTATTATAAACTGTGTCCTGTGAGTTTATTATAAACTGTGTCCTGTGAGTTTGTTATGAGCTGTTAAAATTACAAAGTTATAAAATAAACAAGCGATTTATAGGAAAAATTCTAAACAAAATATTAACAGATTTGTATCTCAGATCGAAATTGTAAATAAAAAAAATAAATAAATAAATAAATAAATATAGAAATTGAAAAATCATTATAATGAAAAAATTTAAATATGGATAAAACATAAATATGGAAATAACATAAATATAGAAAAAAATAAAAATGAAAATAACATAAAATGGAAAAATCACTACCTAAAATTATCATAATGTTTTTGGTGTTCTGGTTTGATATTTTTCTATTTTTTGTTTGTTTGAAAATACAATAATTTAATCATTAAAAACAAGAAGAATGAATTCCATTTATTATAATTTCGTAGCAAATTATTACTATTACTGACAAGGGTTCTATTCCCTATGAGGTAATTCACTATTTTAATAATGTGTTATTTCTTTAGTTCATACCTTCTTTGAGGTGTACCTAAAATATTTGTAGCAAATTTTAAGAAATATACTTTATAATATAGTGTACAGTCAGAAAAACTGACATTTTTTATATTTCGATTAGTTGAAGAATTGTCTATTCTTTTAATATTGCAGAGTAAAAATGAGGATTGTAGATATATTGAAAAATACCATAACTTTTTAGGGTTTGTTCCGAGTTATCGGCCAGTTCCACATTTTCGCTCACACAAGGAAAAGGTTTATATTAATCTTTATTATTTAATAATAATTATTAACTATTAATTATTTAACAATTAATATTTTTTTTAATTTTGAAACAAAAATGTGAAACCGTCCGATAATTGGGAGCTCACCCTTTGAGGTCCATTAGAAAGTATGGCCTGAAAATCTGATAAATTAGATGCCTTTAATTGCACACTAGGGATCATTTCAGTACTCTGACAGTCACAGTAATCGAAAAGTGGGTGTTGCCATAGGTAATGAACCAATCTGACCTTTAGAAATTACTGATTGACCTATCATGACCTCAACACCCACTTTTCGGGTACTATGAGTGTCAAAGTACTGAGACCTTCCCCTACAAATTTTTATATTTGTACTTTTTCTAATTTTTTTCTTACCTTTCTTTTTCTTACATTTTTTTCTTACTTACTTTTCTTACCTTTTTTTCTCAGATTTTTTCTTACTTTTTTTCATACATTTTTATTCCTACTTTTTTTTCTGCCTTTTTTTTCTGCCTTTTTTTTCTTACATTTTTATTCATACATTTTTTTTCTTACATTTTTCTTACATTTTTATTCATACATTTTTTTTCTTACATTTTTTTTCTTAATTTTTTTCTTACATTTTTTTTCTTACATTTTTTTTCTTAACTTTTTTCTTACATTTTTATTCTTTAATTTTTTTTCTTACATTTTTTTCTTACATTTTTATTCTTACATTTTTTTTCTTACATTTTTTTTCTTAATTTGTTTCTTACATTTTTTTTCTTACATTTTTTTTCTTACATTTTTTTTCTTACATTTTTTTTCTTACATTTTTTTTCTTACATTTTTTTTCTTAATTTTTTTCTTACATTTTTTTTTCTTAATTTGTTTCTTACATTTTTTTTCTTACATTTTTTTTCTTAATTTTTTTCTTACATTTTTTTTTTAATTTTTTTTCTTACATTTTTTTCTTACATTTTTTTTCTTACATTTTTTTTCTTAATTTTTTTCTTACATTTTTATTCTTTAATTTTTTTCTTACATTTTTTTCTTACATTTTTTTTCTTACATTTTTTTTCTTACATTTTTTTTCTTACATTTTTTTTCTTACATTTTTTTTCTTACATTTTTTTTCTTAACTTTTTTCTTACATTTTTATTCTTTAATTTTTTTTCTTACATTTTTTTCTTACATTTTTTTTCTTACATTTTTTTTCTTACATTTTTTTTCTTAATTTGTTTCTTACATTTTTATTCTTACATTTTTTTTCTTAATTTTTTTCTTACATTTTTATTCTTACATTTTTTTTCTTACATTTTTTTCTTACATTTTTTTCTTACATTTTTTTTCTTACATTTTTTTTACATTTTTTTTCTTACATTCTTTATCTTACATTTTTTTCTTACATTTTTTTTCTTACATTTTTTTTTCTTACATTTTTTTTTTAAAATTTTTTTCTTACATTTTTTTCTTACATTTTTTTCTTACATTTTTTTTCTTAATTTTTTTCTTACATTTTTTTTCTTAATTTGTTTCTTACATTTTTTTTCTTACATTTTTTTTCTTAATTTTTTTCTTACATTTTTTTTTTAATTTTTTTTCTTACATTTTTTTCTTACATTTTTTTTCTTACATTTTTTTTCTTACATTTTTTTTCTTAATTTTTTTCTTACATTTTTTTTCTTACATTTTTTTTCTCACATTTTTTTTCTTACATTTTTTTTCTTACATTTTTTTTTTAACTTTTTTCTTACATTTTTATTCTTTAATTTTTTTTCTTACATTTTTTTCTTACATTTTTTTTCTTACATTTTTTTTCTTACATTTTTTTTCTTAATTTGTTTCTTACATTTTTATTCTTACATTTTTTTTCTTAATTTTTTTCTTACATTTTTATTCTTACATTTTTTTTCTTACATTTTTTTCTTACATTTTTTTCTTACATTTTTTTTCTTACATTTTTTTTACATTTTTTTTCTTACATTCTTTATCTTACATTTTTTTCTTACATTTTTTTTCTTACATTTTTTTTTCTTACATTTTTTTTTTAAATTTTTTTCTTACATTTTTTTCTTACATTTTTTTCTTACATTTTTTTTCTTAATTTTTTTTCTTACATTTTTTTTTTAAATTTTTTTCTTACATTTTTTTTCTTACATTTTTTTTACATTTCTTTTCTTACTATATTTTCTTACATTTCCTTAGGTACCAGACTGGTTACAGCAAGAACTGCATGACGCAGAGATAGTCTGGTCTGGGTCTAAACCAGACACTAGACCAGTGAACAACAGACCACAAACAACTCCCTCACAACTACCATCTACCGTAAACAACAGGTAACTATGGTAACGGGTAACTATAGTAACGGGTAACTATGGTAACGGGTAACTATGGTAACGGGTAACTATGGTAACGGGTAACTATGGTAACGGGTAACTATGGTAACGGGTAACTATAGTAACGGGTAACTATAGTAACGGGTAACTAAAGTAACGGGTAACTATAGTAACGGGTAACTATGGTAACGGGTAACTATGGTAACGGGTAACTATGGTAACGGGTAACTATGGTAACGGGTAACTATAGTAACGGGTAACTATGGTAACGGGTAACTATGGTAACGGGTAACTATAGTAACGGGTAACTATAGTAACGGGTAACTATAGTAACGGGTAACTATGGTAATGGGTAACTATAGTAACGGGTAACTATGGTAATGAGTAACTATAGTAACGGGTAACTAGAGTAACGGGTAACTATAGTAACGGGTAACTGTGGTAACGGGTAACTATAGTAACGGGTAACTATAGTAACGGGTAACTATAGTAACGGGTAACTATGGTAACGGGTAACTGTGGTAACGGGTAACTATAGTAACAGGTAATTATAGTAACGGGTAACTATAGTAACGGGTAACTATGGTAACGGGTAACTGTGGTAACGGGTAACTATAGTAACAGGTAACTATAGTAACGGGTAACTATAGTAACGGGTAACTATGGTAACGGGTAACTGTGGTAACGGGTAACTATAGTAACAGGTAACTATAGTAACGGGTAACTATAGTAACGGGTAACTATGGTAACGGGTAACTGTGGTAACGGGTAACTATAGTAACAGGTAACTATAGTAACGGGTAACTATAGTAACGGGTAACTATAGTAACGGATAACTATAGTAACAGGTAACTATAGTAACGGGTAACTATAGTAACGGGTAACTATAGTAACGGATAACTATGGTAACGGGTAACTGTGGTAACGGGTAACTATAGTAACGGGTAACTATAGTAACGGGTTACTATAGTAACGGATAACTATAGTAACAGGTAACTATAGTAACGGGTAACTATAGTAACGGGTAACTATAGTAACGGATAACTATGGTAACGGGTAACTATGGTAATGGGTAACTATGGTAACGGGTAACTATAGTAACGGGTATATATAGTAACAGGTAACTATAGTAACGGGTAACTATAGTAACGGGTAACTATGGTAACGGGTAACTATGGTAACGGGTAACTATGGTAATGGGTAACTATGGTAACGGGTAACTATGGTAACGGGTAACATAGTATTTAAACTGTAAGTTAGGTAAAGTGTTGCAAATTAAAGAGAAAATCTTGAAGCATTTATTTAGTGATTTTTAGAAATTATATTTCGGTATAATTAATATTAGTTGTTATTGATTAAATATATTCATAATTTGATATGCTTCACTATGTTTTTAAATTCACTATAAATTTTTCTCTATAGTTCTCAGTTTGTTTCTCATTCCCCAGGGATGTCCCCAGGCCCCGCATCATCAGTGATGGGGGGAGACAGAGGAGTCGCAGTGGATCCACTGATGGTGGGAAGGGGGGGGGGGGAGTATATTAAACTTAAATATCGGCTAATTTAATTTAATTATCGGCTAATTTAATTTAATTATCGGCTAATTTAATTTAATTATCGGCTAATTTAATTTAATTATCGGCTAATTTAATTTAATTATCGGCTAATTTAACTTATTATCGGTTACTTCAACTTGAATATCGGGAAATTTTACATAAATTTAGGAAAATTTAAAGTAAATATCGGAAAATTTAACGTAAATATCGGTTACTTTTTCAGAAAATTTAAATTTGGTAACAGATTGTTCAAATTAAATTCGCTCAAAATTTTGTAAGAAAATGTGAAATTATATTATACTATCAAATTAAATTATGCATGATTTTGATAGTACATCACATATGGTACACTAGTGACTAGTTGGTGGAAAGTTAAATAATTTCTGAATTCATTCCCATGATGAAAATAATTGATCTTTCCTCTTTAAGTCACTGGAAAAATAGAGAAGTAGCATAGATAGGAGTACAGGCTGCTGCGTCTAACCTAGGGTAGGATAGGTGGGTAAAAAACTAATTAATTAAGAAAAAAGTTAACGTGAATCTTAATCTATCTACATTCCGTGGTTACCTTTGTGAAGCTTTCTTTCAGGTGTTACTCTATGTAATAATATAATAACTTTTTCTTGAAAATCTATATTTTTCCAAATTCAGTTGATATATTAATATTCTTTTTTTCTGTGGGGTTTTGCAGTGATATTCCGATATTTAAAAAACAAATACAACTTCCAATTCTGTCTCCAGATAACCAGTCCCTGCCTCAGTCCCCTTTCACCCCCAGCAGCCCCGAGGATGATGGGCCCAGGAGATACTCCAAAGGTGACTGTAACTCTATTGTGAAATGAAATAAATTAGAACCAAATAAAACTACAAACATTCAGAAAAAAAAATAAAAGATTGAAAAAAAAATTGGGTTCTATTTTGGTATTTTTTTATTTCTAATCTACCACAGGGGCTGCTCCATTCGATCATTATCTGTCTGTGGTAAATGGAAGAAAAGGGGCATAACTTGTAATTTGGATTATGTTTTGTCTTTTTTTCAATTTAACCAAGTTTATCATTTTATTAACGCTACTTGCAGTTTTAGAGGATAGCGCTAGGGTTATGCTCTTCAACTACGAGGTCTTAGATTTTGTGTTAGGTAGACTCGTAGGCTTCATTTACTATCACCTCTTCATTTTCCTCATTATTCGTAAGTGACTTCGTTCACGGAATAACTTTTAAAACTAATTTCTTCTCTAACGAATAATACCTATAAAGACTAACTAATTCCTTTACTAAATACCTATAAAGACTAACTAATTCCTTTACTAAATACCTATAAAGACTAACTACTTCCTTTACTAATACTTACAAAGACTAACTAATTCCTTTACTAAATACCTATAAAGACTAACTAATTCCTTTACTAAATACCTACAAAGACTAGCTAATTCCTTTACTAAATACCTATAAAGACTAACTACTTCCTTTACTAAATACCTATAGAGACTAACTACTTCCTTTACTAATACCTATAAAGACTAACTAATTCCTTTACTAAATACCTATAAAGACTAACTAATTCCTTTACTAATACTTACAAAGACTAACTAATTCCTTTACTAAATACCTATAAAGACTAACTAATTCCTTTACTAAATACCTATAAAGACTAACTACTTCCTTTACTAAATACCTATAGAGACTAACTAATTCCTTTACTAAATACCTATAAAGACTAACTAATTCCTTTACTAATACTTACAAAGACTAACTAATTCCTTTACTAAATACCTATAAAGACTAACTAATTCCTTTACTAAATACCTACAAAGACTAGCTAATTCCTTTACTAAATACCTATAAAGACTAACTACTTCCTTTACTAAATACCTATAGAGACTAACTACTTCCTTTACTAATACCTATAAAGACTAACTAATTCCTTTACTAAATACCTATAAAGACTAACTAATTCCTTTACTAATACTTACAAAGACTAACTAATTCCTTTACTAAATACCTATAAAGACTAACTAATTCCTTTACTAAATACCTACAAAGACTAGCTAATTCCTTTACTAAATACCTATAAAGACTAACTACTTCCTTTACTAAATACCTATAGAGACTAACTACTTCCTTTACTAATACCTATAAAGACTAACTACTTCCTTTACTAATACCTATAAAGACTAACTACTTCCTTTACTAATACCTATAAAGACTAACTACTTCCTTTACTAATACCTATAAAGACTAACTAATTCCTTTACTAATACCTATAAAGACTAACTACTTCCTTTACTAATACCTATAAAGACTAACTACTTCCTTTACTAATACCTATAAAGACTAACTACTTCCTTTACTAATACCTATAAAAACTAACTAATTCCTTTACTAAATACCTATAAAGACTAACTAATTCCTTTACTAAATACCTATAGAGACTAACTACTTCCTTTACTAATACCTATAAAGACTAACTAATTCCTTTACTAAATACCTATAAAGACTAACTAATTCCTTTACTAATACTTACAAAGACTAACTAATTCCTTTACTAAATACCTATAAAGACTAACTAATTCCTTTACTAAATACCTATAAAGACTAACTACTTCCTTTACTAAATACCTATAGAGACTAACTAATTCCTTTACTAAATACCTATAAAGACTAACTAATTCCTTTACTAATACTTACAAAGACTAACTAATTCCTTTACTAAATACCTATAAAGACTAACTAATTCCTTTACTAAATACCTACAAAGACTAGCTAATTCCTTTACTAAATACCTATAAAGACTAACTACTTCCTTTACTAAATACCTATAGAGACTAACTACTTCCTTTACTAATACCTATAAAGACTAACTAATTCCTTTACTAAATACCTATAAAGACTAACTAATTCCTTTACTAATACTTACAAAGACTAACTAATTCCTTTACTAAATACCTATAAAGACTAACTAATTCCTTTACTAAATACCTACAAAGACTAGCTAATTCCTTTACTAAATACCTATAAAGACTAACTACTTCCTTTACTAAATACCTATAGAGACTAACTACTTCCTTTACTAATACCTATAAAGACTAACTACTTCCTTTACTAATACCTATAAAGACTAACTACTTCCTTTACTAATACCTATAAAGACTAACTACTTCCTTTACTAATACCTATAAAGACTAACTAATTCCTTTACTAATACCTATAAAGACTAACTACTTCCTTTACTAATACCTATAAAGACTAACTACTTCCTTTACTAATACCTATAAAGACTAACTACTTCCTTTACTAATACCTATAAAAACTAACTAATTCCTTTACTAAATACCTATAAAGACTAACTAATTCCTTTACTAAATACCTATAAAGACTAACTACTTCCTTTACTAATACCTACAAAGACTAACTAATTCCTTTACTAAATACCTATAAAGACTAACTACTTCCTTTACTTAATACCTATAAAGACTAACTAATTCCTTTACTAATACCTATAAAGACTAACTACTTCCTTTACTGATACCTATAAAGACTAACTACTTCCTTTACTAATACCTATAAAGACTAACTACTTCCTTTACTAATACCTATAAAGACTAACTACTTCCTTTACTACTACCTATAAAGATTAACTACTTCCTTTACTAATACCTATAAAGACTAACTACTTCCTTTACTAATACCTATAAAGACTAACTACTTCCTTTACTAATACCTACAAAGACTAACTAATTCCTTTACTAATACCTATAAAGACTAACTACTTCCTTTACTAATACCTATAAAAATTAACTAATTCCTTTACTAATACCTATAAAGACTAACTACTTCCTTTACTAATACCTATAAAGACTAACTACTTCCTTTACTAATACCTACAAAGACTAACTAATTCCTTTACTAATACCTACAAAGACTAACTAATTCCTTTACTAATACCTATAAAGACTAACTAATTCCTTTACTAATACCTATAAAAACTAACTACTTCCTTTACTAATACCTATAAAGACTAACTACTTCCTTTACTAATACCTACAAAGACTAACTAATTCCTTTACTAATACCTACAAAGACTAACTAATTCCTTTACTAATACCTATAAAGACTAACTAATTCCTTTACTAATACCTATAAAAACTAACTACTTCCTTTACTAATACCTATAAAGACTAACTAATTCCTTTACTAATACCTACAAAGGTTCAGGCAAGAATGTTCCTGTTAAGAAGGCTACGAGGGCAGAAGAAATGAGGCTGAGGAAACTAAACAGAGAACTGATACTTAAAGAGCAGAAACTGAAGAGTGAGGTTAACACGCTAGCTAAGGTAAGTTACACGCTAGCAAAAGAAAGTAACACGCTAGCCAAGGTAAGTAACACGCTAGCCAAGGTAAGTAACATGCTAACCAAGGTAAGTAACACGCTAGCCAAGGTAAGTAACACGCTAGCCATGGTAAGTAACACGCTAGCCAAGGTAAGTAACACGCTAGCCAAAGTAAGTAACACGCTAGCCAAGGTAAGTAACACGCTAGCCAAGGTAAGTAACACGCTAGCCAAGGTAAGTAACACGCTAACCAAGGTAAGTAACACGCTAACCAAGGTAAGTAACACGCTAGCCAAGGTAAGTAACATGTTAGCAAAGGTAAGTAACACGCTAACCAAGGTAAGTAACACGCTAGCCAAGGTAAGTAACACGCTAGCCAAAGTAAGTAACATGCTAGCCAAGGTAAATAACACGCTAGCCAAGGTAAGTAACATGCTAGCCAAGGTAAGTAACACGCTAATCAAGGTAATTAACACGCTAACCAAGGTAAGTAACACGCTAACCAAGGTAAGTAACACGCTAGCTAAGGTAAGTAACACGCTAACCAAGGTAAGTAACACGCTAGCCAAGGTAAGTAACACGCTAACCAAGGTAAGTAACACGCTAACCAAGGTAAGTAACACGCTAACCAAGGTAAGTAACACGCTAGCCAAGGTAAGTAACACGCTAACCAAGGTAAGTAACACGCTAACCAAGGTAAGTAACACGCTAACCAAGGTAAGTAACACGCTAACCAAGGTAAGTAACACGCTAGCCAAGGTAAGTAACACGCTAGCCAAGGTAAGTAACACGCTAATCAAGGTAAGTAACACGCTAGCCAAGGTAAGTACTCTTTAATCTATTACCTTGTTTTGAAAATATATTTTGAACGTAAGTCTTGTAAAGAAGTTTAAAATAAAAACTTTAAATGTAAACTCTAAATAATAAATTTAAATATAAACTCTAAATATTAGGTTTATTTATAAATTTTGAATATAAGATTAAACTATTAATTTTAAATATAAATCTTAAAATATCAGTTATAATTTTAATATCT
Source organism: Caprella mutica (assembly GCA_947561585.1). Classification (NCBI taxonomy): domain Eukaryota; kingdom Metazoa; phylum Arthropoda; class Malacostraca; order Amphipoda; family Caprellidae; genus Caprella; species Caprella mutica. The sequence goes on from CANNZV010003428.1 coordinate 54,535, forward strand.
ACTTTTATATGTTTTATATTCATTTATGTTCTAAAATGATGAGCTAAAAAGTTAACCATTTCTTCTCAGGAAAAAGAAGCGTCTCTCAATGATGAAATAGAAAGACTGAGGACTGAACTCATAAAAAACACAAACCCTGAGGAAAACAAAAAACAGGAGCGAGTGGATTCGACAACATGCGGTGTGATGTGAACCATGTAAACCATGTGGTGTGATGTGAACCATGTAAACCATGTGGTGTGAATCATGTGGTGTGAACCATGTAAACCAATTGGTGCGAACCATGTAAATTGTAAACCATGTGGTGTGATGTGAACCATGTAAACCATGTGGTGTGAATCATGTGGTGTGAACCATGTAAACCATGTGGTGTGAATCATGTAAATTGTAAACCATGTGGTGTGATGTGAACCATGTAAACCATGTGGTGTGATGTGAACCATGTAAACCATGTGGTGTGATGTGAACCATGTAAACCATATGGTGTGATGTAAACCATGTGGTGTGATGTGAAACATGTAAACGATGTGGTGTGATGTGAACCATGTAAACCATTTGGTGTGATGTGAACCATGTAAACCATGTGGTGTGATGTGAACCATGTAAACCATGTGGTGTGATGTGAACCATGTAAACCATGTGGTGTGATGTGAACCATGTAAACCATGTGGTGTGATGTGAACCATATAAACCCTGTGGTGTGATGTGAACCATGTAAACCATGTGATGTGATGTGAACCATGTAAACCATGTGGTGTGATGTGAACCATGTAAACCATGTGGTGTGATGTGAACCATGTAAACCTTGCGGTGTGATGTGAACCATGTAAACCTTGCGGTGTGATGTGAACCATGTAAACCTTGCGGTGTGATGTGAACCATGTAAACCATGTTATATTATGTGGAAAATGTGATATGTGACCTAAATCATGTTATGTAAACCAACTGTCGGTTTTCATGAATCACTAGAGGTATAAAGTGAACCACTAGTCTAGACTTGTGAACCACTATGGTGTTATGGTCCTTGTGTGGTTATTTGAACCATTTGCGGGTTCATTTTTTAATGTTTATTCATCCATTGAATATTAAGGTACTGTAACTAGGGTATGTTCCAAGTTACCGACCGGATACCTGCAGGTATCATGGATAACAACTAAAATAAATAATAGTTATATCGTTTTTTCTCTTATAATATCCTTGAAAAAGTAGGAGGAGCTTAGCAAAAATTCCCGTGGAAAAATGTTGAATTTCATATGTTTCCTCCCCATGATCGAAAATGTGGAACCGATCAATAACTCGGAAGTTACCCTAACTTTGAAGAATATATTATTTTTTAATTGTCAGATTAATGCATTTGTAATTTACAAATTATATTCAATTATTTCGAATTAGGTATCAAATATTTGTAGTGTAAATTTTAATTAATTAATTAATTAATTAATTAATTTAAATTATTTTTTATTTAGTTATAAGTTAAATTGCATTAATGCCAAGTCATGCTTATGCGAGTATGCGAGTAATTATTCCTTGTGTGTAAAAAATGTATTTGACAAAATACGTTTAATTCAATATGATAATCATATTATTATTATAAGGATTGTAATTAATAATAATAACTTATCTTTATTAGGAAGATGAAAATTATAAAAAATGATTTTATTAAATTATGAAAATGAAATAATGAAAATCAAGCAACATTATTAACAAATATTTATTTAAATAAATTTAGTATATATTGTGTAATTATTCTCATATATATTTTTTACATATCCTAACTATATACAGTAGACCTCCTCTATAGTAGACTCCTCTATAGTGAATGTAGAGTCCTGAGTAAGAGAACTGCCCCGTATAGTGAACGAATTTACTTTAGTCTGCCATGAATGGTTTGTAGTTTTCTAAAACTAATGGCCTTTTATGGCACACTAAAGAAAATGTGTTCACTATAGAGAGTGGTTCTCTTACTCATGACTATACATTCACATAGAGGAGTCTACTATAGAGGAATTCTACCGTTCCCATAATATTTTAGTAGATTGTTTATTTGTGTATCGATACATAATATCTAATGCATCTACTTTGTATCTTGTATCTAGTTTGTATCTTGTATCGAGTTTGTATCTTGTATCTAGTTTGTATCTAGCAGTACTTGATGTGATATCTAACAGCATTTAGAAGCAAAGACACAAATATAATAATCGATGAATTGTTTTGCTGTTTTTTTCTATATGTTAATGGGTGTGTAATGATTGTATATATTGTTTTATAATTAAGGTGTTTTACTATTTATATATATATATATATATATTCTCAAGAAGTGTTTGATTGTTGTATGCAAATATATATTATATATTAACGTTCTTTTATTTGATACTTTTTTTACCATTATTTTGAAAATGCAGCATATATAGATTAAGAAGTTGTACCATCATTGTATTTTTCGTTACAATTTATTATCGCACTAGTGTACCTTTCCATCAAAAATGACAGAAGTGAATGATTTGGTTATAAACAATGTCTTATAAACTCTGTCTAGGATTTCCCATTAAAAATGATGAAAAAAACAGCTTATAGGACTACAAGGTCTTACCCAGGCAAGAGAGATTTAAAACTGGGATATTAAGGGAATGTTCCAGGAATAAATCCTTACCAATTAATGTATGATAGAGCCACTAGAACATTCTAATTTAATAAATCACACTTTTCTAGTTTAATATATTTTTCAAATCTTACCAATTTGTCGTCGTGAATTTACTTTTTTATTTATTGAATAATGATTATTATATTAGAACCTACAGAGTATAAATTCTTTTTCGAATTAATATATTTCCATGGAAATTAATATAAAAAAATTGATAAAAACATAAGAATTAAGATATCAATGTACAATAAGAGGCGGAGTACAATAGTACAATAAGAGGCAGAGAAAAGAAGACCAAGATACAGTTTTTTCGTGCATTGGCTAACGATTTACAAGTATTTGAAAAAGCGGAAACATTTTTGTGGCCCATACTGTATAACCATCACTAAGAAATACTTATGAAATAACATTAAAAATATTTACTGAAATCAGTAGATTTATGTATGCCATATAGGGTAAGTTACGAATTATCGGTCAGTTCACATCTTCGGTCATATAAGAAAAAAAAATATATTAATTACAATAATCATTATTATATTGTATTTTTGTATATATATGAACGAAGATGTGAAACTGACCGATAATTCGTAACTTATCCTATAAAACGCCCGATGTAGCTTTAGGGACAAAAAAACTTGAAATTTTTGCCTGAAATTCTATGGAAATGATTAGCACTCCTTAATTCAACTTTTATGGTATATTTATAAAAAGTGTTATTATCTATAAGTCTATGGTGTCTACTTCAAATATTTCATTTGCATTTTACAGGGAAATAGTATCTTAAAAACAATTTAATGCATTTTGGTGATTATTTGTTTTAACAACGATTATAAACTTATAATATATCAATGAAATTGATGAGTTATCCATAAAATTTGTTGATTTACCATATCCATGGTGCAAACTGAACAGAAAAAAAATATTTATTACCTTCGCTCTATTTATTTATTGATTTATATGCATAATCTTGTTACTCGCACAACTCAATAAGTATTCAACAAAACTGCCTGAAATTGGGTAGAATGATTGGTCATAATTCAGGAACCATTTGATTATCATTTTGGAGTGATTGAGTTGTAGGTCAAGGTCACGGACCGGTCAAAATGAATAAAAAAAACGTAGAAGCGACGAAAGTATGCGCTCTACGAAAGTCCTTTCTAATTTTAACGCATTTCGTAGTGGAATATTATTCTAAATAATATGATTTAGTTTTCATAGTTATCTATAGTTTATAAATTAACTACCATACCTTTTAATTATTTTCCTTTTAATAGTAAAATATGTAAGAGTCTACGGATTTTACTTCCAGTATTTGATTAACTTTTCAAAGTAAAATTACACTTATTTACGAACTTATTTGTTTTATTTATTTCCCTTCAAATAACGAAATGACACTGTAGTATATTATAATGTTCTCTCCATTCAGTAGCAAGAAAGTGATTCCCCCAGAGTTTCTTATTATGATTCATGCTGCGAAACACTGAATAGATGGACCAATCGGCGCAGTCTGGGCTTGGCTCTCGTGAGGGAAGGTTGTTGCTTATCATTTCTCTCAAGAATTTGGCTTATTGTGAATAGTTCCTGTGGAAGAATCAACTTAAAATTGATTATAATGTTACATCTTTACCACAGAATTGTATATATATTTTATAAGAGACTGTAGAGCTTACTATATTGTTTCATTTATTTGGTTTGGTGCATTACAACAAGTATAACGTATGCATGAACTAGAAAATTCTACCAACTCAATGTTACGTTGGATCCATTGTAATTAGTTGAACCTTAACGAGTTTATATGTCGCAACAGTTCAGTTATGAAATACATGCTTCTGCTATTTTTTAATCGAATTAATTATTTTTTTAATTAATTGAAAAGTTTCATGCAGGTAAATCATCATATGATTTAGTATTAATAATTCATTAGTGTCTATATTGATCTTTGATTTAATTAACAATAAATGGTTTCTTAAAAATACAGAATATTAATATAATATCATACAGTTTAAAGGAATGAAAAGGATATTTTTTGAAAGGCAAAATATTATTAAAAGTCTATGGAAATCACTTCTAATATTTCACTTACTTTTTATAAGATATTCATATTCAAAAAGTATTTATATATTCTCGTTAATAATAGTGATTTAAAAAGATTCGTTTGATACTAAATCACATTTTAATCTATAAGTACTTCTAATATAATATTTTTACCTACGAATTTTTCATATCATTCCTCATATATTTTATTTATTTTTGATAAAATAAAAAGTATTTCATATTCACCCGAATAATAGTGATTTAAAAAAAGACTCATTCAATATATTTTTCTCCTCTAAACCACAATTTTATCAATAAATACTTTAATTATAAAATTAATACCTATAAATTTCTCAATCATTGCATATCCCCCCCTTTTCATATATTCTTTTTCTTTAAATATATTCTATCACAAAGAAACATTAGAAATAATTTAATCCATGCATTCTTTTAACCTGACTATTTATTATATTAGCTTTACTTAAAAGAATTTATTTTAATATGTACATAATTAATATATCATAGGAATCAAATATTCAAAATAAAAGAAAACCTTTTTATTTTAATATATTATCGAAGATAAACTTTCAATTTGAATATTTCATTCTATTAAAATATTGTATTGTAGACTGACTAATAGAATATTCTTACTAGACAACTGTAATATTCTGGACTATTAGAATATTCTAGACAATTAGAATATTGTGAACAATTAGAATATTTCTTAGTCTAACTAGACTTTACTATTAATATTTGTTCTCTTTCCCTTTCACAGGTACATTATACACCCCCTATACATTACTTTGTCATTATTTACTCAGACTAATAAGCTGTGTGATCGCACAGCCCCATATTACCCCCAAATCAGCCCCCCGTAACCCGATAGCAATGTCGATGCCTTACGAGAGGTTCACGTCCCTCGCTTCGCTCTCTACGATAACCTCTCAACCCGACAACGACCTGCCGACACACTTCATAGGTGAGTAGAAACGACACACTTCATAGGTGAGTAGAAATGACACACTTCATAGGTGAGTAGAAATGACACACTTTATAGATGAGTAGAAACGACACACTTCATAGGTGAGTAGAAATGACACACTTTGTAGGTGAGTAGAAACGACACACTTTATAGGTGAGTAAAAACGACACACTTTATAGGTGAGTAGAAACGACACACTTCATAGGTGAGTAGAAACGACACACTTTATAAGTGAGTAGAAACTACACACTAATTAGTGTTCTGTATTTGTGTGTCAGCTTCTGAATATTTTTCCTCATTTTGCGAAGGTAAAAAAAATTATGTTTTCCTCCAACTTGAAAAACTTTGACACGTGAAAAAAATGGGGAAAATTTTGTGATTTGTTGCAAAAATGTGTAAAAGAATGTAACGTAACATGAATGGGGAATAACAATGTAATGTAACATGAATGGGGAATAACAATGTATGTAACATGAATGGGGAATAACAATGTAATGTAACATGAATGGGGAATAACAATGTAACGTAACATGAATGGGGAATAACAATGTAATGTAACATGAATGGGGAATAACAATGTATGTAACATGAATGGGGAATAACAATGTAATGTAACATGAATGGGGAATAACAATGTAATGTAACATGAATGGGGAATAACAATGTATGTAACATGAATGGGGAATAACAATGTATGTAACATGAATGGGGAATAACAATGTAACGTAACATGAATGGGGAATAACAATGTAATGTAACATGAATGGGGAATAACAATGTATGTAACATGAATGGGGAATAACAATGTATGTAACATGAATGGGGAATAACAATGTAACGTAACATGAATAGGGATCAAAGTAACATGACTCTATTCAGTGTTTCTAATTATTTCAGTTTTTGTTCTGCAGAAAGAAATGAAAAATGGTAGTTCGAAAAGAGTAGCCATAAAATATGACCTCCATAAACTTTCCTTTGCAAAACCTTGATCGGACATTGGTTTATTTCTTACGAACTACTCACCACAACTATGCACCACTAATTAGCAAGTAATTTCTCATCACTAGGATACAGTAGAAGTAAGACTAAATCTTGTATATCATATCCATCTATTAATATTCGGAATTGTATCAAAAATGATTTCAAACTACTAAATTTAGATAAATTCAAATAAAGATTAAAATATTGGTTAATGCGGAATCAGTGATGTTACAATTAGTTTGTGTTGCGATTGTTTTGTATATTAGGTTTTGTACTTTTTGTTAGTGGCCATAATCCATGTTACTCATTTTGTTTCTATTATTAAACCAAATTATGTTGCCCTTAAAGCTTAGACCTAATCGGGCCATATTAACCTTTTATAAGTACATTTCTTGTACAGTTCAATAAAATAATTTGAATAAAAGATGTGATTGAAATTGGATTAATTTGTGCTCAATATGAACTGCGTCGTTAGTGTAATGAAGTGTGGGTAGTTTTAATTAAATTCTTTCCGCGCCTATTTACATTGTTTTAATTTCTTTGATATTGGATTATACATTTTGCAGCTATAATTAATTAGTATGAAAAAACTTTAATCTGTAACATTGAGTATTTTTAAACCTACATGACACGGCAGATACAGACATGACACGGCAGATACAGATATGACACGGCAGATACAGACATGACACGGCAGATACAGACATGACACGGCAGATACAGACATGACACGGCAGATACAGACATGACATGGCAGATACAGACATGACACGGCAGATAATAAACAAGACATGGCAGATACAGACATGACACGGCAGATACAGATATGACACGGCAGATACTGACATGAAACGGCAGTTTCAGACATGACACGGCAGATACAGACATGACACGGCAGATACAGACATGACATGGCAGATTTCAAAATCAACACATTTTGAAATTAAAAAAATTATTCTATAATATTTTTTCATGAGATTTCTTAATAAAATTATTCTTATGAAGTTTAAAATAATTTTTGTGTATTTTTTCAGATATTCCTGGGATTGAGACATGCGAAATTCCAGTGACCCTTCAGCCTTTCATCAACCTGAAGAGCTTCGTACTAAAGAGAAGTGAGTGAAGGACAGAGAGGAATTTATTAACTTACCAAATGGTTGAATAACTTTTTGTTGGTTCATAATAAACCTTTTTGGTTAACAATCAACGTTTTCTGCTCACAATCAACTTTTTTGCTTCACAATCTACCATTTTGGTTCACAATCAACCTTCTTGGTTCACAATCAACCCTTTTTTGGTTCACAATCAACCTTTTCGATTCACAATCAACCTTTTCTGTTCACAATCAACCATTTTGGTTAACAATCAACCTTTTTGGTTAACAATCAACCTTTTCGGTTCACAATCAACCCTTTTCAGTTCACTATCAACCTTTGTTGGTTCACAATCAACCCTCTTTAGTTCACAATCAACCCTTTTCTGTTCACTATCAACCTTTGTTGGTTCACAATCAAACCCATTTTGGTTCACAATCAACCTTTTTGGTTCACAATCAACCTTTTTAGTTCACAATCAACCTTTTTGGTTAACAATCAACCTTTTTTGTTAACAATCAACCCAGTTCACCCTGTTGGCCCCTCAACCATTAAGTTCGTTCGTTTATTCTGGACATTAGTTAGTAAGTTGGAAGGTTTCCAGAATCAGACAGAGAAGTGCTCTTATTTATACAAGCAACTGCAGCCTCTGGCACTAACCCTCCATGTGCAAAGGAGACACATGTGTCCCCTTTCTAGTGATGTATTTAGGGAGGTTTTTTTGAGAGATATTTCCCTTATAAATGACTGGATAAACACATATGTAGTCTTAGATAGAATAAAAAACATATATACGCTTTCGTAAATTAAGCACAATTGTGTGTCTTTTTAAATTAAGAATTATCTTTTTTATTGTCACCCTCGTAGATTGCAGAAGGTTATGCTTCAGGGAGCATTTCTTTAATGGAAATTATTCAAACAAATTGCCTGAAATTCGGTGGGATGATTGTTTAATATCCAGGAACCGTTCGGTAAGATTTTTGGAAGTGATCTGGTAAAAGTCAAAGTCACTTCCCTGCAAACATTTCCACATGTATACCATGTGGTTATGTCCACATTATAACAATGTGGTTACAATGTTGATTTTTGGAACCTTGGACGATATGTTATACATGTGGTTTTGCCACATGTATAACATATGGAATACACATGTTAACCATAACAAAACCACATATCAGTACCATGTGTAACACATATCTGTACCATGTGTAACACATATCTGTACCATATGTTAACCATATTAGTACCATATGTTACCCATATCAATACCATATGTTACCCATATCAATACCATATGTTACCCATATCAATACCATATGTTACCCATATCTGTACCATATGTTACCCATATCTGTACCATATGTTACCCATATCTGTACCATATGTTACCCATATCTGTACCATATGTT